>JAVTVY010032543.1:0-140742 GCA_036873755.1 Hanleya hanleyi
TTGACATGCCAGGAAGTATCAGATATTGCCCAGTAAATACTGTAATAATTGCTTGACATGCCAGGAAGTATCAGATATTGCCCAGTAAATACTGTAATAATTGCTTGACATGCCAGGAAGTATCAGATATTGCCCAGTAAATACTGTAATAATTGATTGACATGCCAGGAAGTATCAGATATTGCCCAGTAAATACTGTAATAATTGATTGACATGCCAGGAAGTATCAGATATTGCCCAGTAAATACTGTAATAATTGATTGACATGCCAGGAAGTATCAGATATTGCCCAGTAAATACTGTAATAATTGCTTGACATGCCAGGAAGTATCAGATATTGCCCAGTAAATACTGTAATAATTGATTGACATGCCAGGAAGTATCAGATATTGCCCAGTAAATACTGTAATAATTCATTGACATGCCAGGAAGTATCAGATATTGCCCAGTAAATACTGTAATAATTGATTGACATGCCAGGAAGTATCAGATATTGCCCAGTAAATACTGTAATAATTGATTGACATGCCAGGAAGTATCAGATATTGCCCAGTAAATACTGTAATAATTGATTGATATGCCAGGAAGTGATATTGCCCAGTAAATACTGTAATAATTGATTGACATGCCAGGAAGTATCAGATATTGCCCAGTAAATACTGTAATAATTGATTGACATGCCAGGAAGTATCAGATATTGCCCAGTAAATACTGTAATAATTGATTGACATGCCAGGAAGTATGAGATATTGCCCAGTAAATACTGTAATAATTGATTGACATGCCAGGAAGTATCAGATATTGCCCAGTAAATACTGTAATAATTGATTGACATGCCAGGAAGTATCAGATATTGCCCAGTAAATACTGTAATAATTGATTGACATGCCAGGAAGTATCAGATATTGCCCAGTAAATACTGTAATAATTGATTGACATGCCAGGAAGTATCAGATATTGCCCAGTAAATACTGTAATAATTGCTTGACATGCCAGGAAGTATCAGATATTGCCCAGTAAATACTGTAATAATTGATTGACATGCCAGGAAGTATCAGATATTGCCCAGTAAATACTGTAATAATTGCTTGACATGCCAGGAAGTATCAGATATTGCCCAGTAAATACTGTAATAATTGCTTGACATGCCAGGAAGTATCAGATATTGCCCAGTAAATACTGTAATAATTGCTTGACATGCCAGGAAGTATCAGATATTGCCCAGTAAATACTGTAATAATTGATTGACATGCCAGGAAGTATCAGATATTGCCCAGTAAATACTGTAATAATTGATTGACATGCCAGGAAGTATCAGATATTGCCCAGTAAATACTGTAATAATTGATTGACATGCCAGGAAGTATCAGATATTGCCCAGTAAATACTGTAATAATTGCTTGACATGCCAGGAAGTATCAGATATTGCCCAGTAAATACTGTAATAATTGATTGACATGCCAGGAAGTATCAGATATTGCCCAGTAAATACTGTAATAATTCATTGACATGCCAGGAAGTATCAGATATTGCCCAGTAAATACTGTAATAATTGATTGACATGCCAGGAAGTATCAGATATTGCCCAGTAAATACTGTAATAATTGATTGACATGCCAGGAAGTATCAGATATTGCCCAGTAAATACTGTAATAATTCATTGACATGCCAGGAAGTATCAGATATTGCCCAGTAAATACTGTAATAATTGATTGACATGCCAGGAAGTATCAGATATTGCCCAGTAAATACTGTAATAATTCATTGACATGCCAGGAAGTATCAGATATTGCCCAGTAAATACTGTAATAATTGATTGACATGCCAGGAAGTATCAGATATTGCCCAGTAAATACTGTAATAATTGATTGACATGCCAGGAAGTATCAGATATTGCCCAGTAAATACTGTAATAATTCATTGACATGCCAGGAAGTATCAGATATTGACATGCCAGGAAGTATCAGATATTGACATGCCAGGAAGTATCAGATATTGACATGCCAGGAAGTATCAGATATTGACATGCCAGGAAGTATCAGATATTGACATGCCAGGAAGTATCAGATATTGACATGCCAGGAAGTATCAGATATTGACATGCCAGGAAGTATCAGATATTGACATGCCAGGAAGTATCATGATATTGACATGCCAGGAAGTATCAGATATTGACATGCCAGGAAGTATCAGATATTGACATGCCGGAAGTATCGAATATTGACATGCCAGGAAGTATCAGATATTGACATGCCAGGAAGTATCAGATATTGACATGCCAGGAAGTATCAGATATTGACATGCCAGGAAGTATCAGATATTGACATGCCAGGAAGTATCAGATATTGACATGCCAGGAAGTATCAGATATTGACATGCCAGGAAGTATCAGATATTGACATGCCAGGAAGTATCAGATATTGACATGCCAGGAAGTATCAGATATTGACATGCCAGGAAGTATCAGATATTGACATGCCAGGAAGTATCAGATATTGCCCACCATCAAATTAGGGGATGATTATAAATTTATTAAACAAGAAGTTGATAAAAGGGTCCAAAATGATAATTCAATTATTTTGTCTTTGTTTCAATGATTTTAGGGAGCATTTAAATTTTTACAAGGAATGATTAACTTTTATCCACAAAATTAGGGGTGGGGGGGGTGGGGGTGGGAGATTGAATTTTAATGGGGTACAGGTACTTATAAGGGAACCAATGCAATAAGGGAACCAATGCAATATGGTATGATAGATTATGGTATGAGTAGTGAATCATCTTCATTCGCCACAGATTTGGCTTTAAATGTTTAAAAGTCCTGTCACTGTATCATTTCATCAAATTTACATCCTGATCAATTAGATTTCCCTGATATACATGTATCGCACTCCTGTAATTGAATCATTGGAACATTTGCTTTAGACACTCAAATTTGTGGCCCATTCCAGGCCTGCAGGCAGGAGATCTTGAGTGGTGATTCACAGTCGCGTGAAAAGGGCATATCAGGGGGTTCGCTGTAAAGGACAAAGGGGCAGATAGAGGCCCTTACCAAAATAATATTCTTCTGGCACACTGGTTGCGGCAAGCTTGCCGCAAACTTTCTGGCAACCTCACCGCACACAGTGTGCCGGAGAGTTTGCGGCAACAGAGTTTTTCACATGCAAATGAGCTTTCCGGCACACTATACAGATTGCGGCAAGCTGGCCGCAAACCGCTTATGTATTCCGGCAGCCTTCTGGCACACTCTTCCGGCAGCCTCCGGCACACTCTTCCGGCAGCCTTCTGGCGCACTCTTCCGTCAACCTCACCGCACACTCTTCCGGCAACCTCACCGCGCACTCTTCCGGCAACCTCACCGCACACTCTTCCGGCAACCTCACCGCGCACTCTTCTGGCAACCTCACCGCACACTCTTCCGGCAACCTCACCGCGCACTCTTCCGGCGCACTCTTCCAATAACTTCTGGGCTTATCAATATTTTCATGGTGGTGGTCAGAATGACATCATCCTGACCTCCACATGAATGGTACGAATCACTCCACTCAAACTGTTGTACATAAGATCTGTCATGCAATGAAATCTAAACAGACAATGAATGAATGAAAGAACACAATGATCAACATGGCAGAGAAAACTACAACTTGTCTACAAAATTACTGGACTGGCCTAAACCATAATCAAACTGTTACTTTGCATTCAAACAGACTTACCACACAAATCTGTATCATGTACATGTATGACCAGGAAATAGTATAAATTATGCAGGCCTAAGTTAGCAGGAACAACTCCTCATGGTTGCAAAAATATTCTCCCACCATTCTCACCAACTGCCAGATTTGAAAGTCTTGAACCGAATTACATATGTATTCATGTGCACCAAAAGTAGTCCAATGATAGGAAAGGTTAGTACTAGGTACATTAGAATCCTACAATGAAATTTTGTCTCGGAATTAATTGTTCATTCTGAGAACATTCCCCTAATAACTATAACTTCAACTATGTGGTACAGTGTGGTACACTAATTTTGTATAGTTCCTTCTGTGATGTATTCCTACACTGGTACAGTTTGGATAGTTTCCTATCCAGATTGAAAATTAGGGGTCAAAAGTTAACTGGGTTAACTAATAACAGCTGGCAAATCTTCAGTGCAGCCCATTCCATACAGAGTGTGCCGGTAGCGGCATACTCTGATTCCGGCACACTCTCGGCGCACTGTGCGCCGCTAGCGGCCCACAGTTTGGCTCTGCCACACTGTCTGCGCACTGTGCGCCGCTATCGGCACACTTTTATCTTCTTCTGGCGCACTCTCCGCATACTGTTTGCCAGTACCGGCACACTGTGTAATCACCAATTGAGACTGCCGCTAGCGGCATACTCTCCCCAACAGTTCTGGCACACTGATCAGGTTGCGGCCAGCTTGCCGCAAACTTGCGGCAACCTTGCCGCAACCTGCAGATTTCGGTAAGGGGGGGGGTCACTTCCATCTGAAAATGGCATTTGTATGGGAATTTTTTTTTTTTTTCCAAAAGTGGGTTTTGCCCAAACATGAACCCTCTTTGTGTACAGGCCTGTATTGATACTATTATAATTCTGAATCTGATAAACATTGAACCTACCAGGGCTGCTGAGGTGAGGTGGGGGAGGAAATTATGGCTCCTCTACCAAACTTTCTACCCTATATCCTCAATGACAAACACTTGAGAGCTGACACTCTGTAACTTTGTAGTTTACCATATTTGGTATTTGCATAAGAGCAAAGGCCGATCATGGATAAATTCAAATGGCACCCATGTGCAGTATCAGAAAAGTGATGTTTCCATCATTTTTCTTCAAAATTCCTGCTTTTCAGCGAGGAAAAGTGAACAAAAGCTATTAAAAATGATTCCACATGAATGTTTTTTTCAAAGGATGGCACTGTCACATCATCATGGCAGCCATCTTGGATTTTTTTTTTTTTACATTTTCTAATAGAGCTGGACCCAAGGGTATACATGTAGTGTGGTAAGTTTCAGCCCCCTAGCTCAAAGGGTAATAAATATATTTAGGGGGACCCCCAGGCCTGGACAGGTCCCAAACGCCCAGGCCAGATAGGGTTAAGGGATGAAACTTTACAATGCATGTGTTATAAAATTGTAATTTGCCAACTTTATCCTGACGAACTTATATGCATATATATATATAGGTATATGTAGCCTATATATTTATTCAAACTCCACAGAAAGGCTGCTGACATAATATGATTGGCAATGTGAATTGTATTTAACTTAGAAATTACTTTCAGGGGTAAAAACCTATTTGTATTTACTGAGATGAGCTGTGGTATTGAGTTATTTCACAATACCTTGACCCGATTCTTCTATAGAGGACCGGATGTGAACACCTACACACTCTGATCTGTACATAAACCTTCCCTTCCTCCAACATACATTATATACTTCACAGAAAAACAGTCTTGACACGATTCTAGTATATCTGGTATACAAATATGAAAGCTGGTACAGCTTAAAGAATATATGTACAGGTCTCTTGCAGTACTTTTGCCAACACCCCACAAGTTTGAAATGTCAAATGAGAGACTCCAACAGGAGGTTCCAAGATGCTGATAACGCCTGTTTCCTTCCATAAAACTGAAACATGCCTCATCGGCTCGTTTATTACTTTTGATTACACAGAAGTTTTCATTCATTGAAATTTAATACAATTTGAATTAAATGGTTTATTAGTCTCAAAATTAGCAATGCTCTGTAAGATAATTTGTTTGAGATGTAACAATACAGATAGCTTGCTGCTCCAATATGTAACAGATGTCTCGATTACTTTGTCAAGCTGTTTGATGGTGCATTGTGACCCAGTTGTCTCAGTTTTGGGCATCAGTGCTCCTGTGCATTGGATATACTAGAACACAATGCACCATTAGACGGCTAAATAAATTAATCAAGGCACTCTCTATACTGACCGTGCAAAAAAGCAATTGAATTGTCGTATTTGTTGTTTTATTATTTCAATCACATGATCTATTGAAATATCAGAATGTTTACCTGTGTTCTTCCTTCCTTCTTTATTTCACAACGCTTGGTTCCCATATGACCTTACATTTCTGTTGGCATCTCCATTAATAAGTACATGAACAGAAAAAATCATTTCGTGGGTTGTTTTGTTGTTGCATGTTGATGGCAGATTGTGAAGTAAGAGGTTTACGGAGCATGAGATATTTGTGGTTAGAGATGAACAAAAGTTTCAAGATTCTTGGATTCATGGGAGAATTTATTTCGCTGGTGCTATAGAATATCAAAATAATAACTGAAAAGACTGGCTGGTACAAAAAGTTTATTAATACAGCGAGTGGTGAGAAATACCTTCTTTATATTTTACATGTATATTCAGACATTAAGCATTAATAGAGTCAGGTATACAGTGTAGTTAGAGAATTGCCTTTCTATGTCAAACTGGAACATTAAAGTCTACATGCCTGTATTGATATGACAGGAAAATTGGTCATAAATACAAACACGACAGAGGATATGTATCAATGAATGACAATTTACAATATACAGTTTATTATAATAAAAAAGATGAACAGTGACCCACGGTAAATAATGAAGTGAAGAACGGCTTGAGATATACGCTTTACCTTTTGATGCTTGGAAATATTCATGTTCTTTGATATATGACGGGGGGTCTTGGACGGATGGATAAACTTAATTGGGTTCTCATCGAGTTACGATGGTCTATGGTCATGAAAGCATGTCACACCATTGTACGATCATCAGAAATGCTCAATATTCCCTCCCCGGCTCCCGCCCCCTCCAAACATAAAAGTACATGTGCCCTTTCACAACTCTTCAATGTGCTATGACTGGGATTTCCTCCGTCTGATTGGTTGATATGATTTTTTGGAAACATAATGGCACATTTCATTAACTGGTGGAGAACTAGGGAAGAATATTCAGCCAATCAAAGGATTCAGAAGTGATCCATCACAGTCAATCATGTTGAGGCTCATATGCTTGAGGGTATGCCAATCGAAGGATGACCAATTCACATCAGTGCATCTGTATCCATACAGGTTACGGCCGGCATCATCTGTTCAAAATTTTGTCTGGGTCTCGACTCATTCTCCGCATTGCAGAATGTATCGGTTACGAATAAACACGCGTTGATCCCAAGATTGAATGACCATGGCCCAGTGAAAGGCTACTTGAACTATGAAAGCCAATCAGTGAAAGGCTACTTGAACTATGAAAGCCAATCAGTGAAAGGCTACTTGAACTATGATAGCCAATCAGTGAAAGGCTACTTGAACTATGAAAGCCAATCAGGCTACTGGACTTATCAGTCAATAGAATTTGAATTCGAATTCAGCCCATATCGGCAGTAGAACATTGTTTGTGTGGCCGATAACTATCTACTCCATACACAGGGGAGACAATCAGTCCGAAACATGATGTGCCCTAATTTGCAATCTTGTTAGTTTCTATTTTGTAGTATAGATGTAACGTCTGACATGTTTCAGGCAACCACAGCCTACTTTATCACTATTTGCCTGTGGACCACCCGAGAAGATCTCCAAAACATTATTCATACCATTGCAATTTCTTTCTCTCATCTATCTTTTTGAGAGTTTGTGATAGTTCGCCTATCTTGTATTTTGTACTACAATGCTCTTCAGGTCAAAGTGACATTAAAGTGATCGTAAACCCTTAAGTAAAGTTTCCATCAAATGAAAGACCATTGCAAACAGTGTGGGAAAATATTTATTGTAATTTTTTTCCATTTTTTTACACAGAGTAAACTGCAAATAAAGCCTGGTATTCTATGGTGGCCTGTTGCAATCATATCTAGGTCCAGTGACGTTACACTGCCTTTAATGCACTTTTCAATGATTGATTTGAGCTTAAGGTGTGTATACTTTGAGTCCCAACACAGATTCACTGTTCCAATCATGAATGTGCATGTTTCACCAAAATCTTGACGATGGTATCTCATAAGTGACAAGTCAATTTGAATCTTGCATTTAATTTCTCTGATTTTGGTGAAACATGCACATTGGAACAGTGAGTCTGTGTCGAAACGCAAAATATACACACCTTAAACTTGAATCAAGCATTGGAAAGTGCATACACAGTTTCAAATATATGTATTAAGGCAGTGTGCCGTCACTCGACATAGATATGATTGCAACAGACCACCATATAATACCATGCTTTATTTGCAGTTTTCTCTGTGTAATAAAATCGTAAAAAATTACAATGAATATTTTCAGACACTGTTCGCAATGGTCTTTCATTTGATGGAAACTTTACTTGAGGGTTTACGATCACTTTAAGAAATGGTATATAGATTCATTGAAATTGAAACTAAATGATGTATTGTTAAACATTCTGAATGCAATAATAGAGGCTGGTTATTAAAGGGGGGAAGTCCCATTGCTTTCTCACACTTCAATACAGGATATACTGGTATATGTAAATTACATTATTTATTTGAAATAAGTAAAATCGGGTCAAGCTCAACATCCAGTGGCAATGTTGAAAAAGTAGAAGCATCCTGTTTAGAGGCATCTAATATATTGTCTGCTGACTTTTTCAAAAATCTGTCTTCAGTTGTTAGTTGTTTTAAGTATATAGTACAGTATGGTTGAAAAGTTTTATTTCTCCAATTGGAATGTGGATGAAGATGAAAGTTACTTTCTCCAATAGTATTGGCCAAGATTAGATTCAGAGGTGGTCTGGTCAAGAAAATTGAATTGGCATACCAGTTCTACATTTTCAAGAATATAATGTTTTATTCCATTTTGATGTCCATAATGATATATACAATATATTGACATTTATAGGTTGTACATATTTATACATAAACATACAGACATCAGATATATTCATTTGTATCTCTCTTTAAGTCAATACTTGCATGCATGCTTCTTGAATATTACCATGCATTATTGTTTACATGTAGACATAGATCTCTGACATTGTTCTGGTATGAGTCATTTACGAAGGTGTGAAATGTAAGTCAAGGCCAGCTCTTATTGAGGTTTTTTTTATAACTGTTATAATAAGGTTGAGATGGAATTTAACTAGAGATATGTGACATTCTTAACCTGTTTTCACCTGGGACCCCACATCTTGAACTGTGAATGATGGATAGTCATGGCTCTGTGAATATTAAGTCTCAGTATTATGGTGAACACTCACCCCAATATTGGAGATTCTCATTATGGTGAACACCCACCCCAATATTGGAGATTCTCAGTATTATATTGAACACTCACCCCAATAATGCAGATTCTCAGTATTATGGTAAACACACTCCCAACGTTGGAGATTCTCAGTATTATGGTGAACACGCAAGCCAATATTGGAGATTCTCAGTATTATGGTGAACACTCATCCCAATATTGGAGATTCTCAGTATTATGGTGAACACTCACCCAACTGTGAGAGATTCTCAGTATTATGGTGAACACTCACCCCAATATTGGAGACTCGATATTATGGTGAACACTCACCCCAATGTTGAAGATTCTCAGTATTATGGTGAACGATCGGGCCTAAATTAAAAAGGTGTTTGTTTGGGGTAACCCGACCGACCCAACAATATCCCCGCGACTCAAAAGTTTTTAAGAAATATTTTTTTGGAATTTTTTTGTTCCCCTAAATCTGTCGAGGAAAGTCAAATGCTTACAGTTCGAAAACTCGTGGGAACAGCTTCGCTAATGTCCCGGGCTGAGTGGCAATCGGGAGCCCTCAAAATTTTTAACATAGCAAGTCACACGAGGGTTCCCGACAGCAGAGCGCATGGTTGAAAATGGCGGCCCAGCGGTGTTGCGTTTTTGCCAGGAAAAAGAACCGTAAATGGCCATTGTGCCGAATAAATGAGAAAGGATTAAGATTCAACTAAGGTTGCCAATTGGGTGAACTCTTTAAGCACGTTTGCCGTACGGTATAGTTATCGAGGATAAATATTTGTCTCTTTGCTGATCGATGTACGACCATCGCGGAAGGAGGAATGAAAATTCAGAGACGGCAGTGGCCGGTTGACAGGTGACCTGTGATAACGTTTTTTCATGAATATATTATTTATCATCCGTTGTCGATTTCATACCGAGTTATGTTGAGAGAAGTCATATCTATTGGCTATAATCCCCAGAAATATGGAGGGAAGAGAGGTAGCTGTCTATGCGAAGACGGCAGCGTGGAGCCAACGTTATGTCGAACAACAACAACAACTCAACGAAAAGTTACGCTTCTCAGTTGTTCTTGAGTCATCCTTGCCATGATATTTTGAGATAAATTTCTGCTACATTATAGGGCATACATATTTAGCAGTTAAACCCAAAATGCAGTACCCTTTTTTGTCATTAACTACGAGGAATACCTGATTCATAAATTATTACTTTTTGGAACTATTGCCTGTCTCGCATGGCGATGGGATGGGATTTTCGGCAATATATGTTCTCCTCAGAGAAGTGAAATTCCCCACAGTATCTATAGTTAATTTGTGCATTTTTATTCTGAAATTTGAAGGAAATCTGTTCAGAACCAAACAAAATCTTCAATACCTTGCATGTTATTTTCAAACTTAGGAGAATGACGTTTTCTTGCAATGTTTTACCATTGTAGGCACTATGAAAATAACGTGTGAGGTATTGGTAAATTTCAGAATAAAAATGCACATAAACTGTGATACTGTGAAGAATTTCAATGCTTCGAGATAAACTGGCTCCGATATTTCGCCGAAAATCCCATCGTAATTTGAGACAGTAAACTGACTGCCTAATAAAAAAATAAAAAATAAAATAAATTTTCGACCGACCGGCCTATTCTCACTGATCAGGGTCTGTTACCCCAAACAAACACCTTTTTATCCCATCGGCATATATGCCGGATGGGATCATGTCATCACTCTGTCCGGCTGGCTGGCTGGCTGGCTGGATGAACGATGTGACTGCTCTAAAAGGTGAATCGTTCCAGCTAGAGTTTTCAAATTTGGTATACTGCATTGTTGGGTGGTAAAGCACAAGCCTGTTGAAATTGGGTACATTTAGTTGATTTTTGTGGTTTCCATGGCAACATAACGAAAATATCCATATAACGACGTGACCGCTCTAAAAGGTGTACCGTTGCAGCTGGAGACTTCAAATTTGGTATACTGCATTGTTGGGTGGTAAAGCATAAGCCTATTGAAATTGGGCGCATTTAGTTGATTTTTGTTGTTTCCATGGCAACATAACGAAAATAACCACATGGTCACGTGACCGCTCTCAAAGGTGAACCGTTGCAGCTAGAGATTTCAAATTTGGTATACAGCATTGTTGCATGGTAAAGCACAAGCCTATTGAAATTGGCGACGTGAATGCTCTAAAAGCCGAATCATTGCAGCTAGAGACTTCAAATGCCTATCGTACTATCGTACTATGCCTTTAACATTTTACATTAACCAACAATAGATGTGAACATTTCCGTGCACATAATTTGAGAGCCACTTTAATGCTCCTCAGAGCGGGTGGTTGGTGGGTGCCCGGCCCTTTTTACCCCTCAGCCCATAGGGCTGTGGGGTCTTGTCATTGCCATGTACGTACGTCCGTCCATCCTAGCGTCTGTTCTGGCGTCCGTCCGTCAACATGCTCTTGCCCGCTGAATATCTGCAGATCTATCAAGTCGGGCCTGGTCACCAAACTTTGGTGAGAGCTTCCTGAATGTGGACTGATGAAATGATTAGATTTTCAGATGGCTATGATGATTTCATGATTTTGAATTATTTTTTGTAATTATTTATTGATGGCTTAGCTTTTGCACTGTTATCTATGCCCATCGGGAACCCTTGGTTGCATGTTTCATTGTGACTTTTGAAGGTTCCCTGATACAAGAAAACATGGTCCATTCAAGATTATCATTGGATGGAACCCCGCAATTCCCATATATTCTGGGAGCTTACATGATGCTACACTTGTTCAACTGATGCACTACCCTCGGGAGGATTTCCCCACCCCTGGGGCACTAAATGTTAAAGTGAAATGTTAAATGTAGACTTTTTCCAATCCACAGCTTCTTAGCCTCATGTGATATGTATGAGGTGCAGTATACATTGCTTTTGCACACACACATGCTAAATGACGTAAAATTTATCTCTTTATAGTAATAAGTAACAGGTTGGCGACATTATTTTACTTCAAAAGTACAAGAGAAATAACTGGGAACCCCTATTAGGTTTGAATTTCGCGTCGCCTTGAATGAAGGACAACATTTGTCTTCAATTTTGCTACGTCGATTTATCCAAAAGCTTTTGCACAAACCATATTTTATTTCAGAAGTATAATATGAAATAACTGGCAGGGGAATCCCTGCAGTATCAAACCCCTGTTAGTTTGAATTTCGCATTGCCTTAAATGAAGGACAACATTTTTCTTCAATTTTGCTGTTAAATCATTCGATTCTACATCATATGATTTCACCTAAAACTTTTGCATGAACCATATTTGTGTCCAAACATTTAACTGGTACAACATAATGCTTCAATTTTTGTCACCAAACCTTGGAAGTTAATGATAATGGTGAGCCTGTGTCTGTGTCAATCAGTGTGTTTCTATGCCATTAACTTATCACACTTGTGCTCTTCATAAATTGCCACTGATAAAGCTACACGTTCTTGCATGCTGTAATCCCAGCACACCACTCACGTGAAAACGAAGTCTATTATATATGGAACAGAAATCACACAAACTGTATCCACAGGGCTGTATCCAGGGATTTTTTGCAGGTTCCGATCCCAAACTCCCAGTTCCTTTTCGTAATTCATTATTGAGGGTCCAATTTTTTTTAGTGAATTTCGGCGCAAAGAGCCTGTGATCAATCATTAAACAAAGGTTTATCAACATGAAATTCAATACCCAGCTATGCAATCGGATCGATATTGAGGCTCCCAGAAGCTTTTTCTAGGAGTATTTCCTTCAGAAATCCTTTCAAATTGAACAACAACAACAACAACAGCATTTTCGTTTTTTTGTTTCATTTGAGTTTTGGGCGCCCACACGTTTTCCGGAACTAAATTGGCTCTAGATGCAGCCCTGATCTTACTTGACAAAAAAATAAAACAGACTGAGGGGTCCACGCACTTTTTAGGTGTGCTTGCAATTCGTGTATATCTAGTTGTCTCTAGCCAACTTTCCATACAAATAAACATGACTGTTTTTCCCCCAACTACTTCTGTTTCCCCTTATTGAATGCCCTTCATCTGTCTATACCGGAGATTTATATTGCATGTGAAAGGGACGGCAAGTTCACACTAGGCCGATGGGATCAAGTGTGGCCGTGGCCTTTAGTTAATTTAGGCCTCGCCCAACTGTGAGAGATTCTCAGTATTATGGTGAACACTCACCCAATTGTGAGAGATTCTCAGTATTATGGTGAACAGACACCCCAATATTGGAGATTCAGTATTATGAACACTCACCCCAATGTTGGAGATTCTCAATATTATGGTGAACCCTGGCCCATCTGTGAGAAATTCTCAGTATTATAATGGTGAACACTCACCCCAATGTGAGAGATTCTCAGTATTATGGTGAACACTCAACCTAATATTGGAGACGCTCAGTATTATGTTGAACACTCATACCAATATTGGAGATTCGCAGTATTATGGTAAACATTCACCCCAATATTTGAATGGGAAGTTGAACCTTAGATATATGTAATTTCTCCCACAATTATTTTTCCCACATGACCAAATTTATTAGAGTAACGGATCAAAATTCAAGGCATAATATGGGCTGAGTGAATATTGAAGAACTAATGCAACTCCTTTTGAAAATAGTATGTATTAAGTAACAACCCTCAAGCAGAGCAATGTGAGTCAGATGTGTAAGAAGGTGATGTGGCACAAGTTCCGTAACGTGGGGCATGCCTCCTTCATTTGTTTCCAGATTATGAATGGTTGAGTTCAACTGTGTATTATTGCATATGTGGATCTCTCAACATTTCCTTCTGTTCATCTTGACCTCCATCAGTTCATTGTGTCCTCTGTCTTCTCTAATTGTGTCTCCTTCAAACACATACCAACTGTATCACATACGTGTCACAAGCATGTCACAAATGCTTTTCTACAGCGAGATCAAATAAAAAAACCATCACCTGCTTGTCAAGTAATTTTGTAGTTGGTTGCTTTTAGCGTGAATAGAACACAAGGCTGATAAGTAGTCGTATCAGTCTATGTATACTAAGCTGAATACAGTAGGTAAATTGTATCGCCTGGTAGCCTTTGTGTCACCTGGTAGCCTTTGTGTTGGGTTAGATAAAATAAGCACTGTCTTCTCATTCACAGTTTAGTCGAAAATGACAGGATTCAGTAACCAATGCACTGACAAACCCACAATTTTACTCGGAACTCTCTGTACCATGAATGGAGATGGAATGTCGCTTTTGTGTCTTCTATTAGTCTTCACTCATCTGGAAGCTAAGCAAAGGTCACTTTTTATGACCCAATAACTCGTCCAAGGTCCTTATCTATTTTAAAGAATGATCATACAATAGCCCTAGTATACCTGTTTGAATTACAGAATGCCTATTCAGAAGATGATCCCAACGATCCATCTAATCTTCTTTTATGCTCAAGATTGTTCTACAAAATTGAAGCAAAATTGTAGTTTCACAGATGATTATGTAGATGTTGCCGATGGCCTTTTCATGGGCATAATTGGCCGAATTGGACACCCCTGACTCCGGGTGACAGGAATCACAGATCACCGAGCATTCGACTTGAAACAGGGCTTTGATTTCAGCGAAACGAAACCTAAATTTAGAAAACACAGACTGAGGGGCTTATTCCTTCTAATCTGCGTGGTCAGGTTTGAGTTGAATTAGCTGTAATTAGAGAATAGGATAGGCATATGCATTACTTATAACAGAGCTCTCCGATTATCTACTGCACGAACATATCCACAGGGTATTTATTGTAACCATGATCACATTAACTCATATACATGTAGGTGGGAGAGAAATGGTTTGGAGTTATGGGTCATGGGGCCAGAAGGGCCTTGTGTTTGGGGTGTGATATCAATTCATGTTGTTGTACACAGCTACTGAATGGGGACTCTCCAATATCTGTTTTAAACAGAGTGTGCAGTGAGGCGTGATCTGCTCTGGGCTTCGACTGTGGAGTTCTGGGTAGTTGATATTAAACGGGAGCCCAAATGGTCTGGGATTACTTTTAGTAATAAGCGCTTATTATTCCGAGTAAGATGCTGTTTTACCCATGTTGATATTCCAAATGGTTGCAGAGATATTGGAGTTTGAAGTGTAAATATGATATTCAGGGATTTTATGCAAATGAGATTTTTTCATGTCACCAAGTGAACTTGAGATATTGAGATAACTTCATGTTTTAATATTCACAAAGTGTAATTTCGTCCAAATTATAACATTGCCTATTAGTAGTATTATGCAAACTAACGGAAAAATCTAATTATTTGGAGAAAATGGTTAATGTAGCAACAGTTACTAAGGGCTTTATTTTGAAAATTGCACAGGTTAGGAAATTTCAATCACTGAATATGTAGCATTCACATTCATTATAAATACCATTTCTCATTTCAGTTCCTGGAATAATTTGCTTCGTTACTGGTTGCTATGGTAGCCATATTTCTGAAACCCTTGGTAACCAACCAGAAAATTTTGTCTTCGCCAGTAGTTGTAATTTTCTATTTGGGTTCCTTTTAATAATTTTTCCTTTTGTTCGATTGTTGAGCAATATATCTAACTAGTGCTATCTAGACATATTTTCAAGTTGCCATATTCATTAGGATATAAGCATAATGGTCCTTTCTACAAATGGCCGAGTCGGACTCAATGCATATTTACCCAATTTATATCTGCCATTTCTGATTAAAAACATGCCTTCATGTTGTAGCAAAGTTTCGAAGAGCAGGTCATGCCCCACTGAACATTCTGTCTCAGACCAGTACTTGGAGAGAGAGAGAGAGAGAGAGAGAGAGAGCGAGAAAGAATTTTGGTTTAACATCGCAGTCAGCAATATTTCAGCTATATAGTACTTGGAAGCACCATTTCTTCTCAGCTGTCTGCTAACTGCATGGAAATGATTTCACAGTTGTGTTGTATGTTGTGTACAATGCTGAGCTCATTCTTACATCATACAATGTTGTGTGAATAATTCATTGACATCAGTGTTTCGCCCACCAATTTGTAACAATGGCTGTTGTTGCCTCGATCAGTTGTTACATTAGTATTTTGGCACCCGAATGCTTTCATGTGCGATAACACTCTTGTTACAGAACTGAGAACTGCTACACTTGACAGTTGAGGCTTGTTTTGCATGATTGCACACAATCTACATCTAATCATCACATAAAAGGATCTGAATTCTTCTTGTGATTCAGCATGTCTTTGTTGTTGTGGATCAACACAAGTACTAAGTCATCAGATAGCAGTAAAAAAAAATGGTACGGACAGTTTCATCACAAAGAATCAATGGATGGTCAAAATAATTGTAAGACCTCTGAATTGTAACACCATTGGGAGAGATCCACCCACTCGAGAGCAGAGTGAAAGTCATTGAGCTCACATCAGAAAATCTCATCAGGATTGATGTTTGAATGATCATGGATGATTAGAAATAAGAGGGTTGTAACCTTGATTCTGGTTGTTCAGGTGCAAAGGCATTCCAATATTGTGAGTGGCGAATTGGAACTTGCAACACAATCGGACCTATATATGTAATGTTATGCAATGCATCATTCGAAGTTGACCAATTTTTCAGAAGGAAAACCATAGATAAAAGCTAAATTAAAGATTAGTTCAAACTCAAGGCACTTTTATCTCTGCCAACAATAGGTGTTTCAATGTATGCCTTCAATATTAGATTAACAATTCTTAGCGCTTCAATTGTGATTGATGGTCAGTTTTATAGCAGGACTTCTGTAATGATGCAGGCCTGATTTGAGGTTCCGTAATGTTCAAGTAATGTGGGATCCGTTTACGTACCTCTTCCACATCTAGCAGACAGATCAACCCACTAAGCTGCACACAGTTGCATGATTTTAAATTTACTTGTGTTCACCATCAGAACCTCAAAACAACATACAGATATTGAAATCTGTGATCAAAATTCTATTTATTCTACATTATAAACAGTTCCAATTTTATATCTATAATCACAGTAGCTGGTAAAAATTGCCCATGAATCATGGCATCTAATTTCTTTGGAAATGTTGCCAGCTGACCACAGTGGTCATTTTAAACTGGATTACCCCACCCAGCAGTGGGTTATTGACAATGATGTCTCAGCCCAGCTGAACTATATTTCCCTTAACCAGATTTACTCATGTTAACTTGTGTGGCCCTTCTCAACATGCTCCTGGTGTACCAGTATGCGAGGCATCCATACAGAATAATGCATGGACATTGATTGCATGGGTGCCAGTATGTATTGAAGCTTGCAAGAGAACATCCAGTCCTGTAGGTAAAGGAGAAATTGCTCCAGGGTCATTGGGCATGGACTTCTGACCTTGAACCACGTTTGACAAAGAAACTGGGAAAATTTATCGTAGGCAAATGACCAGTATGTATAGTTACATTTATGTCTTTGTACAAAGGAAATTTACTGTGGAAGGTCAAATCAGAGTCTCTCTTTGCATTACTTTGTAAACTGGTAATAGTAATATCTGGCTTTTACCATACAAACGCATGTAGTCCTCTCGGAAAATTCACAAAAGTTTTTAGAAAAATGCAATAAAAGAAAGTCAGGATTTTTTGCCCAAAGGACATGGAAAAACATTGAATTTTCTAGAGGCGAAGATATTTCTGACAGATTTGTAAAAAAAACTATTATCTTGCTTGTGTAAAAAATGGTTTTCCTACATGTATAAACTTGTGGAATATAGATATACAAATGGAATCTGAAGAGTTAGGATCAAGGTACGTGTGATCTGGTAAATGGCTGAAGGGACTGGACAGTTGAAAATGGGCCTGGAAAATGATAATTTAGAGACTGGAATGTCATGGAAAAGTGATTCACAGTAATTTGAAAACAGAGAATCACCTTTCATAAACCCATTCCTGACTTCTAGATGATGTTCCAGATGCTTTCATCTGACACCAAGTTGAGGCCAGCCATAATTCTTTAAGGTGAAATGCAAAGGTTTTTGATTGCCTATCTTTTGTGATTCCATGCCACAGTATTGGTGAGAGAAACTTATGTGGAAAGTTAGTTCCAATTCTAGTAGATTATTTTGCACCTTGTTCAGGCGGTTTCATTGAAGTCGTTGCCATCGTTTGCAACCAGCATCAATTCAAAAACCTCCTGGCTTATCCTCCTGACTTGGGGATGTTCATGACCAAGAAATGCGGACATGGCGCTTGTGATCAAAATCTTTGTTGCTTGCTACAGAAGTTGCCCATGTGCACTGGGTTTCAGTATTTCGATACCAAAATGAAGACAAGACTGATAGTTGAAACTTGTTTTGCATGATTGCACATATTTAACATCTAATCATCACACAATGTGGTCTGAATTCTTAATCCATCCAGCCATTCTTTGTTGTTGTGCATACAAGTATTTAGTGATTAGATGCCAGTGAAAAGTGTTTGAAACTCCAGGACAGTTGCTTGGTTTCAAGTGGGCAGTATTATACTGAGGCTCTGTTCCTAAGTACCTGGAACACACTGGTGTACAGCCATTCACTAATGTATTTAGACCATCTATTGATTCTTTATGATGAAACTCTTCAAGAATTACACAAGGGGTGAGATTGCCATGGGTCATCAGAAATGAGTAGGTGGAAGTTTTGATTGAACCCTTTGGTTACACATATATTTAGGAATTGCCTCTACTAATTACATATTGATACTGGACAGTGGTATTTTCAGCCCTATTACACCTAACGTTGTGCAATGCATCATTCAGATAAAAAAAGCAATTTCAAACAAGGGTAACCACCAATAAAAGTTAAATGAATGTTAATTTCAAACTAAAGCCACTTTACATACAATACGTATTCTTGTCTTCAGTTAATTTATGGGATTATAAATCCTGGCTTATTTGGGACTGTCAGTAAATCTTAACCTCCATTTTTGTGGTTTTTATTCTCTCTCTCCCTGTCACTTGATTTTGATGTAAACGATGCGAACTCGCAGAGTGAAATCTTGATGCTTAAAGCTTTAGTAGTAGTGTAATGGATGACATAAGTGGTATGTAAATAGTGTCTGAACCGACCCACCCACCCACGACTGACTCCCTCAGGGAGTTATAACTGGTTGACCAAGGTACAATCCGCCCTGAATATTCTATTCTAAATGGCTGTAAATACACTGCTGCATGAGGCAGGGTTCTTGTCAAGAGAAGCAGGGTGGGGCATGTTGCCAGGGCCCCTGGTCAAACCTGTCCTCAATATATCATCATACACTTCCCAAGCAGTTATTATGAAATTTGCTTTACTATATCTGTCTGGTTTTAAGTTTCATGTTTACCTGTCGTCTGAGATAACTGCAATATCAGGTTGAGTAATGACTCCAGTCAACTTCGGGTTGACTTATTTCGGGTCAACTAAAGTATGGAAAGGATCCCCTCTCGGAAATTACAGATGGCAACCGCCATGATGTGATGAGAAAGTTGTATCTTCATTGAAAACTGTTGTCCGCTTCTCTTTCAAGAAACCAGGGACAGTACAATAAATATTTTATGGTCCCTGAAGAAACTAAATTTTCATCTGACCATTTTATATTGGATTAATCAGTACATTTATGTACCTGAACCTTGGCAGCATCAAATAAATTGTCTCGAGATTCTGAAGAAGAAATCAAATTCATTCTGGATGGCAGCCTACTGAATGTCACATGATGTCTCAATAAATTATTGGGTGATCTGAACTCAACCTTTAGAAAAACATGTTACAGTAACAGGAAATTTTGGGTTGTGTTGTTAACCAATAATTTTAATAAATAAATTTTGGAATAAATCAAAATTCACCTCCTATGATAACTGAAATTAAATTGTTAACAATCTGTGTGAATAGATAATCACTGTTTGGTGGAATCTTCCCCAAGATCATGTTTATGAATACAATGTACATATGGTTTTTGGATCGCTGCACATCATGTACAGGTCCTGAATATTAAAGACGTAGTAGCGTCGCTGCGTGATTTTAATTGTTCGGGTAAACTGAAGAGCATGATCACTTGCAACAGTTGCCAAAAGATTTTCAGGTCGTGATGTCTTGTATTTCTTATAGGGACCAATTATTGTCAGATTATTCAATTCGGTTCTAGTGAACAACATTAAAATGGGAAATGACTGAGATGACGTCGGATAACGTGACAAAGTGTCCATGACGTCACATAAGAAGCCGCCATCATAGTGTAATAAAAGTTCTAAGATCGGGTATGACGTTGCAAAGCATCACGCCCGGGATGCCAATGCGCGTTTTGTGATGTCATCTCAGGCACTGGAGCCAAGTGCATGCAGGTGCTGTCACTTTTTTTAGAGAATGTCAGAAGTGTGATTTCAATGCCCGTTATATTAAAAAATGAGGTCACAGGAAAACATTCACCATAGTTGATCTCGACTACTAAATAAGTTTTATCAAAATATGTTATTTGCTGAATATTTTTTAAATGACGCTACTACCTCTTTCAACTTTTGAAATTCACATACGAAGGCTGTGTACTGTAAATCCTCTAGTAATTCAAGCACTTTATTCAATTTCAATTATTTGGTGGACAAAATTAAATAGTCATTCTAATACATATTGTACCCACTAAAATCATTAAAATAACTAAGATATAATGGATTATTTTCCTGATTTTGAACCATTTTCACTTCCTGTGATTGAATTATTACAGGTTTTATGTCTGTTGGAGATTCATATTCTACCCTGAAGGTTTTGTGCAAAGTATTATAAAATGATATTTTCTATGGATAGAGAGAGTGGAGAAAGGAAAGAAAAGAAAACTATCTGGTGCAAACTGGTATATTTGGTGTCAATAAAAAAACTGGGTACTACCATCCAGATAATATAGCTGGTTTTGGATGGTAACTAACACATGCTTTACATTTTGGTGAAGTGACTTAAAACCATCTCAGGCCTCCCCACTTCCTGCCCTTTGTTGATATGACAAGTGGTTGGCCTAAACATTTGCCCCTAGTGGCTCCCAGTGCAGTACCTTGTACACATTCTGACAGACTTGACTGAGGCCAACAATAAAACCAGTTCTGGTTATTGCAGTATAATATCAGTCTGTTAGTGATTGACAAGAACAACTGATAATGTTAGTAGAAGGGATTGTATGTCAGAAAGGTGAATCTTTCCTCATTAATACTTTTCATAGTTACAAGAATAGGAGCTAAAATGGTTTTATGGCATAACACAATCATTCATCTCTCTTGTCTGACTGAAAAAAGTTTTCTCGAGTTTCATAACAATGAACCCATTACTTTTAGTAAAATTGTTAATCAGTCAAATTAATTGTTAGTCCATACACTGGGCTTCACATGTTAATCTAGCAGTGGTGGAAGTGAAATTGTTACCTCTCCGAGACAGGATGGAGTGCATTTAACATGGTTGTGGTGTTGTAAATTAGAACCGTGAATCTGGGTATTGTACATGAATCTTAAAGCATCACATTTGGAATACATTTTGAAATGAATATACATATTCTTCATCTTGTCAAAGCTGGATAAATATTTTGCAGTCCATTTTCTGGGGAGTCCAACAGAAGTACCCTTGTATGACCTCTTCAGTGTTCTCGCTGCTTGGTCCCTTTCAGCTTCACAGGGTTGAAAATAAGGGAAAATAATTTGATCTGTTGAAAGTATCTTTGAATTTGATCAGCAAATTACTTTGACCTGACCATGTTATCACTGTGGCATTTTGATTGGTCAGTGTCCAAATTTGATCAGCAAATTACTTTGTCCTTGTTATCACTATGGCATTTTGATTGGTCAGTGTCCAAAATTGATCAGTTATTGCTGATCGCTGACACTTATTTCCATCCCTGTGTCAATACACGCCTTGCCGGTCGTCGAATAATAGCAAAACCGCCATGTTTCCTTCCCATAGTGCAATGCGAACCATAAGTAAACTTTTGCCTCACGCATGCTGTAAGTATAGGCACAGACTTTAAATTGCTGAAAAAAGTTATTTCAAAGGATTTTTTACATGATTTCTTCAGACGTCTTTAACTCTATACAGGTTCAGTGATATTCCAGGTCCCTGTCAGCTTCTGACACTCTCAAAAACAAACTTATGACGGTGATTTTCCCGATGCCCATGTTGAAGGCATTGCTGTATCCGAATGTTGCTCCTGAAAAAGGGGCAATAACTTTTCTTTTTTGCCACTTTCAGATGACCGGCAAGGGGTGTATTGTGATTGACTATCCGAAAATAATGTCCGTTTGAAGAAATTAACCATTGAGTAGGTCAAAGGAAATGACGCAATGTTGCAGTACTGGTATTTAACTTAATATGTTTAGATGTTGAGATAAGGTTAAGGATTAATTCTATATAATTTCTGTGAATTGTCACCAGTATACGGAATCAGATACCAATGTCCATTATATCAAGTGTCAACTTATTTTATGGAAAAAGTCACAGGCTTGGCAGTTCCTGGATCAATACCTGTGTTCACCGTTCTAGATCCAGGCTGTCCAAAGTACATTTATGCAACATCACAACTTTGATTAATGTGTGTTGTGTGATTTAAAGATCATTTGATTGACAATTTTGTTGATAGTATGAAATGCACAAAATCAATGGAAGCCGGCGTCGGATTATGCCAACATTACATATTACCCCCAGAATCTTGGAACTGCGAAGGGGCTTATTCTTTTATTAAAAAAAACCTCCATGTTTAGCTGAAGCACATAAGAAATTATTCACTTCTGTGTGGCAATGGTAATATATGATTAGCGACTTGTTTAAGTGGATATAATTAATGGGCAAACAATTATTGACCAGAGCTAGTGTCTTGGAATGCTGTTCCTACTTTGCCTTGTGGAAGGATTGTTCCATCACATCCCTGAATTTTTTTTTTTTACAAATTTTTAACATTTGACTCATCAAATCTACTGAATTCTTGTCAATAAAAAGCCAACGTCAGATTCTGTATTGTGTATGTTTCAAACCGAATTTGCTTTTCAATATGGCCTGAAGAAAATAACCCTGGGCATGTATTTTATTTAGAGAAAGCAATCCTGCTGGGAGTCCTGTATTACTGGGGAATGTATGTAAATGGGACGGTCATCCTGTATTTTAACTGTGACCAGGGGCTCACTGTTAGACCAGCTAGATCTGGAGACCTTGAATTCATTCACTTGTTATTCAGGATTTTCACTATCATTTGCATATTCAGAATAAGTAAAGTTCTTGGAAACTGACAGTAAACCTGATCTAAGTGCATGTAAATCACTTGATGTAGACATATGGAAGTATTGCCATTCAATTCAATTTAATTCAAGAATTTTATTCCACATACACATTGTATTAAACAGATGTACACATGTCAGTGTACCCACAAAGTTGATATATATTCTAATTTAAGACTGTGGCTTATTTTGGATTTTAGAGGCTTTTTGGAGGCATTATTATCCTGAATGCTAGTGAAATGGTCTTCTGTAAGATTTTTGAAGTCCAAGTGTGAAGGTTTAAGAATGGTGTCTGATTGATCTGTTCATTCTTATTTATTTATTTGACCACTATTTTACCAGGAATGCTCCTTCAGGCCACACCTGCTCTTCCAGGCGGCCTGAAAAAAAATACATTCATCGATTTTTGTGTCCTGAAATTCTAATTTATAGTTATGCTTTTGACACATCAGGTAGATTGAATGACAAAAGTTTTGAAAGGAAAATATTTGAACATTTCTTGCAATATTATAATGATATTGTAATATCTACAACTTGATTGCAAACAGAATAAATGCCAATAAAATAAATGGAATCTTTGAAACCTGGAACTGTGTCTTCCATCCTACCATCTATTTCTCAGAAGAAACAATTCCTTCTTAATGAAATGGATAATTTTTTTCTTCAGTTGCTTTCTTCATCAGAAATGTTATATTTTCAGTTGGTTTCTTCATCAGAAATGTTCTATCTTCAGTTGGTTTCTGCACCAGAAATGATAGGACTTCCATTTGTTTCTTCATCAGAAATGTTATATATCTTCAGTTGGTTTCTTCATCAGAAATGTTATATCTTCAGTTGGTTTCTCCACCAGAAATGATAGGACTTTAAATTGTTTCTTCATCAGAAATGTTATATCTTGAGTTGGTTTCTGCACCAGAAATGATAGGACTTCCATTTGTTTCTTCATCAGAAATGTTATATATCTTCAGTTGGTTTCTTCATCAGAAATGATATATCTTCAGTTGGTTTCTCCACCAGAAATGATAGGACTTCCATTTGTTTCTTCATCAGAAATGTTCATTCAGTTGGTTTCTCCACCAGAAATTATAGGACTTCTTATTGTTTCTTCGTCAGAAATGTTATATCTTCAGTTGGTTTCTGCACCAGAAACGATAGGACTTCCATTTGTTTCTTCATCAGAAATTGTTTCTTCATCAGAAATGTTATATCTTCCTTTGTTTTTTTCATCAGAAATGATATGACTTCAATTTTGAGATGCAGAACTTCATTGCTATATTTTGACAATCTTTGTTCAGCAACTTCTATGTTTTCATAGACACAGGTGTTTTAGGGCCGATAACTTTGAGTGACCCTAAAGTTTTTCCTAGAAATTCATTATTAGTCCGATAAACAGAATTTTACCTAGAACTATTTTTTTAAAAATTAGAAAATCAATTTCACATTTTGTTGTCTTTGAATCCCTGTAACTTAAACATGACTAATCTTATGTGGAGAACTACTCTTTGCATAATTCCACTGTTGAAAAGTTTTTAGACTGATATCAAGCTATACTGGAGCTGAAAATCTTCATCTTACTTTGAAATCCACCACAACATGCAAAGTTAGGGAAATTATTCATCACCTGGGTAACCCATATATTCAGTTCTCTTTTGTCTTCCATTGGGTTTAAAATTTTGAACAAAAATTCCATTTGTGAGATGATTATCAGTGATTACCTTAAAATGTCAAGGCCCAGTATAATTTGACTGTTCTTCAACATTTGAACTTTCAGGTCAAAAAAAAAAATTAAACCTATATAAGTATACCTATATCAATTCTGAGAAATATAGTTGATCCAACGAGAATCAGTGCAAAACTGGGTCACGGGGCCAGGAAATGGTGTGACAGCCAAATTTAAGCAGGTTTATGAAATAAAATACAAGATAATTGTCAGAAATTACAGAAATTTGTTGAGTTGTGCAATAATTTAATAGGGGTATGCGGGCCAATTTTCACCGTACTACCCTACTTTTTCGTAACACCATTTATCTTTTAAATACTCTGTGGTCACGCCATCAAGTTACCATGAGAAAACTGAGGGCTCGTGGGAATGTACACCTACATATGTATTCGGTGGTGCTCATCGGGCAATCCCACTGACATATAATATCCCATGATCCTATACCTATCTTGAGGAGGTGCTATCAATTCCTTACTCCAGGTCAGATAGGCTTCAGCTCCATAACTCAAATATCATCCTTTAGGATTATCACAACAGGATGTTCACAAAATGGTTCAAAATCAAGCGTATAATCATTCATTATTTCTCTGTTATTTCAATGATTTTAGAGGGTGATCAAATTTATTAGATCCACCAACTGAATTTTGTGCCCAAATTTGGGGGGTGATTGAATTTTGATAGGGATAATGAATTATTAGAGGGATTACCTTATGGTTTTTTACCCCTCGGCCAACTTTGGCCTAGGGGTATTGTCGTCATCATGTACGGCTGTCCGTACGTCCGTACGTCTGTCCGTCCGTTACCGCGATATCTACAGAACCGTTTCATGCATGGTAACCAAACTTGTTACATCTATTTATCTTCACGTAAATCAGAAGCCTATCGAAAATGAGTCATCTCGGACAATATTTTGCAGAGTTATGCCCCTTTTTACAAATAAAAATCCATTTATGATTTGTTATTGTGATAATTTCAGAACTGTTCCATATACAACATCCTAACGTGATACAGTTGTTTCTCTTGACCTGAACTAGATGCCTATCGAAAATGAGTCGTGTCAGAAAGTATTTTGCAGAGTTATGCCCCTTGTCTAATAAAATCCACTAATTCCTATGTTAAGTTTGCATATAATTTCTATATCATGTTTGTATACTATCACATTTATTTATTGATTGGATGACTGATTTATTGATTTATTCTCTTACACAATGCGAAGAATGCCTGCAAATCTGTTTTGAAAATGACACTAGATGCCTATCGAAAATGAGTCGTGTCAGAAAGTATTTTGCAGAGTTATGCCCCTTGTCTAACAAAATCCACTAATTCCTATGTTAAGTTTGCATATTATTTCTATATCATGTTAGTATACTATCACATTTATTTATTGATTGGATGACTGATTTATTGATTTATTCTCTTAGACAATGCAAAGAATGCTTGCAAATCTGTTTTGAAAATGACATACATGTGCCATTTAGTATACATGTACTGTATTTATCTAGCCATGTGTACTGCTGTTTTGGTGAGACATCGATACAGCTCTTTCAATTTATTCCAGAAACAAATTAATTTAAGGGGAGGAAAACTTTTTTTTTTTCAAAGAAAGTACACTTACAATACCAGGGGTAAATATTTCTTCCCACAAGCCAATCAATTGGTAGAGACACCCTTACATTATAATAGCTGGGGTTCAGAGCCGAGGGGTTTCGATAGCGCAGCTTCATGTTTTGAGAATGCGGTAGGGTATTCATCCATTTGCCAGTTCCCCAATCATTATGCACTAGCATGTACAGAGAATGACAGCACAGACTCACATAGCATTGTCATTTCAAACATAGTATTACTGTTCACATTTTAGCGCTAAACATTTAATATTTCTCTTCATCCATTGTCGCCCTGTGAGACTTCCGGGGATTAACCTGGGGTGCCGTTGTGCACACTTCAGGTCATGGTAAGAATAGGCCTCAGCTCCTCAGAGAGCTTGTTGTAAGAGGTGACTAACTGAGGCACCCGTGGAGGGTGAGTGTGAAAAGGAATATTGGGGTTCCCGTGTGTTAAAGGAATGACTCTACCTGTGTGGTTTCCAGGTATGAAAAGGAATAGGAACCGAATGAGTGATATGAGTGAGATAGTGTTGAAATCGACGTTAAATCATATTCACTCACTCACTCACTCACTTCATCCATTGTCAAATAATTAGCATGTTTGCTAATTATCCCCATTGCCATTGTGGCGCCCCCATGCCTCTGTGTGCACTGACCAGTGCTTAATGATCGGGGAATGGGTAACTGGACTATCGACTTGACTGTGAAATTTTATTTTCATTTTCAGTTTGTTCATCATGGTTTTGTCTCCGTGATCCAGCGACTAATACTTGTGGTTAGAGTTGGCCAATTGTGAATTGCCACGTGTGCATGACCATGTCACACTGACCTCAGTATGGACTCTTGTTAACAGTTAGCAAATATTTGTGGTTTGTAAAAAGTCCTTTCCTTTTGTTTTACTGAGAACTAATTATATATTCAGGGGGGTTTTTTCCAGCTGAACCTACTTTAGGATGTCATTGTTAATTGTATATTTTTCAAGGCGTTTCTATATTGTATTTTCTCAGAATATTTCAAGTGTGGTAACTAAAGCTAACTGTTAAAAGTACCGGTATACAAATATGAGCATTCAAGTCAGTAGGAGAACAATTTATAATGTAATATAATTATCATCATTACGAACAATTCTTTCCAATTAGGGTATATGGGTCAACAGATTCAGTTGATTTGAAAAAAAATATTTGTAAATTTCTCTTCTTTTGGGGGGGGGGGGAATTACAGTGTACATGAATATAATGTAAACTGTGAAAACATATGATGCATCCATATGCGGGTAAAATATTTCAAGTTCACGTAACTAATTATGCCCTCAGCCCTCTATAGGAATTTGTTTGTCTGTCCATTGATATGGCCAAACTTGTCTTGTGATATCTCAGTTACTATTTGATGGACAACTTTGAAACTCACATGTAAGATGCTTAGTACTTTGCAGATGTGCACTGTCAGGATTTTTATGCATTTCAATAATTTTTCACAGAGTTATGGCCCTTTATCCCATCACTCAATAATTTCTTGTCCAGTTAGTACCTTGTAGATGAGCTGTCAGGTTTTTTGCTCGTATAAATTATGTTTTGCACAGAGTTAGTCATTTATCGTCAACATCATATGCTTGTCCGATCGGTAACTGGGTTAGGCCGACTGTGTTTGAACCTATGTTTCAGGTCAGCTGCTGATGAAAAATCAATGAGGGAGGGAGGTCAACACAACACAAATCATAAAATCAACACGAAATAAAAAAAACACGGCAGCAAAAAAAAATTGTTTTTGATTTTGACATTTTTGTTTGAGCTGGGTAGTTGAACCGGATCACCGGTTATTTTATTCCCCGCTACTTGGATTTGCTGGACTAACTGTTCGAATGTTATGTTTTTATTAACTGCCACCCCCCTCCAATCCAAATACGTTTCCTTGGGTTTGCTTGAGGCAATTTTAAGACAGATATATTCCTCCGCCTCCACCCCGATATCCATCATGGCGCCCGACGAATGCTGAACGAATGTATATGCAAAACCACGACTGAGAACACACCCGGATCAGCAATACCATTTTCATTTGTGAAATCCCTAATTTCTTCAGTTTCGATGTTTATATTTACTCGCACTAAATATTGAAAGATATTATTGGAAGACAATAAATTGTGTACAGAATCTCTGCCTGACTAATTTGTTTAATTCCCCAAAACATACGTGGTCCTCTTCCACCGCGTCGACGGAATTCCGACTTTTATATCATTTCTCGGGACAGTGACCTCACCATTGTGCGAGTCGGGAACCATATACCTCCACAATATTACGTGACTGAACTGGGTTCCCTATATTTACCATGTTTACCATCCTGATGAAGCATGATTTGCGTTACAGTCGACGAAATAAAGATCGACGGTGTTTTATGGAAAATGTGATGCGGAAGACACAAAAGTTTTAGATCTTGGTTAGTAAATTCCCCACAAAATTGCCTGATAACCTTTGTGAAGTTTGAAATATACAGCATTGTTCAGAAAAAATCAAGGCGCATGTTATACCATACACACGTAATATCGGTAAATTCAATGCGGGCGGCTGACCCGAAACACAGGTACCAACACAGCCGGCCTTAATTTGAGATTGATAACTTCAAAGTGTACATAGAACATGCTTAGTACTATGCAGATGTGCAATGCCACGTTTTTTTTCCTGTTCAGTGATTTTTCACAGAGTTACATGTATGTAGTTGTCCAGGCTGTATCTCCCTTATTAATTGGTGAAGAATTTTGAACTTTTCGTAGTAGATGCTTATTGTTTGATACTCATTGTTTGATACTATTATGTAGAGATGTGAAATGTTTTACCCCCCAGTCTTGAGTTGGGGGGTGGGGGGGGGGGGAGGGATACATCCAAACAATCTCTGATTGCTGCTGTGTTGCGATCTATTTCAACTTTTACAGGTTCAAATGTTTCCTGGACAGCAGTCACTACACTGTATTCAGTCCTCCTCCTCACTCTCACCAACTATTATTAATTTAATACCTGTAGTAGAGCCGTATCGTATCCAACTTTGTGCAGGATGTGTGGACCATTAGAGCGGATATTGAGGGGTTGGGGGAGGCAGAACTGCTGTAGAATGTTAATGTGACAAGACTTTACACTGGATGCAATGTGAAGGATTACTTTGTAAAATGGCTCAACAGTGGAAAGCTGGAGAGGACGGGGAGCAATAGGATACTTGAAAATTTAGGACACAAGGACGAGGATTACTAGGGTGTTGGGGGTAGGAACAATTATTAAAGAAAGTGGGTTGGAGAGAAATTCGATGGGGGATAGATTAAATGTTGAAGTGAATGGGGAGGATGAGTGGCTATTGGGAGATTTAATTATGAGTGTCCATGGTGATAATTAATCAAAGTTGCCATTAACAATCGGTCCGAAAAGAGAGAATGAGGGGGCTTGAAAGATGGAAATATTATGTGATACTTCTGTAGTTATGGGAATTAAGAGAAGGTATATTGTGTAATAGGAATGTGGGGATTAAACAGTGTCTATGTGACACTGTTAAGAGGGATCATGTGTAGGGCGGGTTGGGGGAAACGGGTTGCACGGCATGTTCGCACGACCTGTGCCCATCGCGGTGCGATGGAGTGCCCAAGTACATCCATCCATCTTTCATGGAATCTTGTAAGTATTACCCCTCATGGTAAACACTCTAATAATGGAATCACAGAAAGTGTGCCCCCCCCCCCTCCAAAAAAAAAGTGATTGGGGTGATGAATTTATAAAGCATGTACTCAGAACTGTACAAATTATACACTGATGTCATCAACTTGAGTGATCAAATTTATTCAGCTGACTGTTGAGATTTGTAGAATGATTGAATGAATAGGGAGTTAGTTCCATCATCCCCAGTGTTAACTAGGTGAGGACAGCCTCTTCGTCTTCATCACTTGTGCCTTGTGTATCTATTCTCACTTGAAGCAGGAAGCATGTGATGAGGAAACTAAGAGACTTGGGTTGCACTTTGTCAGGGACCAATCAGTGTGAAAGCCTCAGAATCAGTTTGTGAATGGAACCTGTTTGGGAAGCCTGGGAAATTGACCACTTGACTCATTCATTCATGCTCTCTCTCAGCCTGATCTCCATGGCCCGTCTCCCCGCCAGCCCGCCCGCCTGCCAACATGGTCGATCTATAGCTGGTTTGGCCTCTTGCTCTCACTTTACACAGCTCGGGAGAAATTGGGAGGCTCTCCCACGCACTGGGACAACTTTAGCTTGTCTGTCTGTGCGGTAGGGCACTGCTGGGTCATACATGTCTCACAGAAGAACCAGCCTAGTTATCTGGGACACGAATTCCCCAGTATAGATATATGTCTACATGTGACCTAGTTGAATGACTCCCCCTCACACAGCCACATTCCAGTATAAAAGTAGTCCACTGTATATATAGTGTAACAGAAGACCAGCTCTAGTCTCCAGGCTTGAACATTCAACATGTGTTTTTCTACTGTATGCAAGCTTGGCTCACATACACACTGAGCTATTAGAGTGTTTAAATTGCTTTTCCTAATTCCTTGATTTTAATGAGGGAAGTACTTAACACAATGCATGCATGTTTATTTATTTATTTTTTTCTTTCAGTTACCTTGAAGTCGGGCTGTTATTAATGCTCATCTCTAATATATTTTGATCATCATTCATGTGGAATATAAATAAACCTTTCTCTGATCATCTTGGACCATTCTGCCTGAGAAAGAGAATATTTTTTCAGTTCTGTCTCGTTTCGTCCTTTCAGATTACATTAATTCGATCACCTCCTAAATTCAGGAGATTTTTAATAAATTTAATCACTTTTTGGTTGGGAAAATGCACTTCTTGAATGAGTGTTTATCATATTTACAGTTTTTAATAGGAGAATCCAGTTTGCAAATTTTGCAGTCCTTGGTCAGGTAGTTGTGTATCTCGTCTCTTCTCTCTGGATATCCTACTTAGACCCACTTAAAACATTATCATTGTTAATCGTCCTTGCTTTTTTAGGTGATGAGGGACGGCGCATTTCATTTTTAGCTCATCTGAGCTGAAGGCCCGATGGGCTAATGTCATGGCCTGATTCTCCGTCGTCAGTAAACATCTTCTTCTCTGAAACCGCTTGGCCAATTAAGCTGAAACTTGGCATGCATGTTCCCCCCAATGAGTACACCAGAATTTGTTCATGCAGTGTCGATTCGATTATAAATATGGCTGCCATGGTGGCCATCTTGAATTTGCTAGTGAAATCTTGTCATCATTATTTTTTGGTAACTACTTGATGGATCTTTCTCAAATTTGGTACACCACTTCCCCTTTGGGTCTAATTGTACAACATGCATACTTTAGTCCAATTTGAATATCCAATATGGCCGCCATCTTGGATTTCCCCATGAAACTTAGTTATCGCGATTTCTCAGGAACTACTGCATGGATCTTTCTCAAATTTGGTACACAGGTTCCCCTTGGGGTCTAGTTGTGCAAGATACCTTTTGTGGTCTGATTCAAAAATCCAATATGGCCACCAGGCAGCCATCTTGGATTTCCCCGATGAAACATTGTTAACGCGATTTCTCAGGAACTACTGCATGGATCTTTCCCAAATTTGGTACACAGGTTCCTCTTGGGGTCTAGTTGTGCAAGATACCTTTTCTGCTTCGATTCGAAAATCCAATATGGCCACCAGACGGCCATCTTGGATTTCTCCATGAAACATTGTTATCGTGATTTCTCAGGAAGTACTGCATGGATCTTTCTCAAATTTGGTACACAGGTTTCCCTTGGGGTCTAGTTGTACAAGATAACTTTTTCGGTCCGATTCGAATATCCAATATGGCCACCAGGTGGCCATCTTGGATTTCCCCATGAAACATTGTTATCGCGATTTCTCAGGAACTACTGCATGGATCTTTCTCAAATTTGGTGCAGGTTCCCCTTGGGGTCTAGTTGTGCAAGATACCTTTTCTGCTCTGATTCGAAAAATCCAATAAGGCCACCAGGCGGCCATCTTGGATTTCCTTATGAAACTTTGTTATCGTGATTTCTCAGGAAGTACTGCATGGATCTTTCTCAAATTTGGTACACAGGTTCTCCTTTGGATCTAGTTGTGCAACATACCTTTTGTGATTTGATTCAAAAATCCAATATGGCTACCAGGCGGCCATCTTGGATTTCCACGTGAAACTTTATCGCGATTTCTCAGGAACTACTGCATTGATCATTCTCAAATTTTATACACAGGTTCCCCTTGGGGTCTAGTTGTGCAAGATACCTTTTCTGGTCCGATTCGAAAAATCCAATATGGCCACCAGGCGGCCATCTTGAATTTCCCTATGAAATTTTGTTATCGTGAATCTTAGGAAATTACTGCATGGATCTTTGTCAAATTGGGTACACAGGTTCCCCTTGTGGTCCAGTTGTGCAAAATACCTTTTTTGGTCCATTTCGAAAATCCAATATGGCCGCATCTTGAATTTCCCATGAAACTTTGTTATCATGAAATCTCAGGAAATTACTGCATGGATCATTTAGTGTTCAGGGGGGACATCACAAGTTAGAAACTCATCTATTGCAGTTCTTCAGTATAAATTTCTTACAGCTACTTTCTCCAGTTACAGCCAGATGTGCTACAGTGCCGTGGCACTATCTTTATTTTTTATTTGCAAACTCCGATTGCATGAGAGGTAAGACATAGTCGATCTTTCAGAACTTTCTGGTTTGATTATCTTGAAGACTGCCAAGCAAAGCTGAGGAACAAATATACATCAGAACATTGATATTTATTGCCGGCATCTGATATTTTGGTAACTGAATAAAATATAAATATCTGTGTATTATCTGATGTGGGGTGATAAACAGTATTTTTTTGATGGGTTTTACTGTTTTATTAGTCAATATTTGTGATCCAGAAGTTAGGAGACATTCCACCTTTCACAAGAGCTCCATCTCCAGAATGTATTAATACACCTTGTTAGAATTACAATCAGTTGAGGGCCCTCGGTGGCCGAGTGGTCTGAGGCGCTTCGCTGGTGACCGCTAGCCTCACACCGCTGAACCGGCACGGGTTCGAAACCAGTTGGTCCATGTGTGAAAGTTTGTCAGTTACTTGCCGAAGGGCGGTGGTTCTCTCCGGGTACTCCGGCTTCCTCCACCAACCAAACTGACTGTCACCATATGAGTGAAACAAACTTGAGTGTGACATTAAGCCAAATTCCCTCCCTCCCTCCCTACAATCAGTTGATCTACATGTACCTGTCTAGGTGTAGCGTCTCACTGCCAATCAGTTCTGTTACATAACCTCAATTATGTGAGAGACCTGCATATATGCACACAGGCCACATCGAAGAATTTGGGCGTTCATGTACTGTACAGGCATTTAGGATACTGTTGCCCCTGAGGGTAATTTGCACACCCACTACCATGTGTGACATAATGACGAATTCAGTGACCTATGACAATCTAGATATTCTATAAAAGCATAAAAATTCCAGATTATGAAAATAATTGTGGTCACTATAGATGGCATATTAAAAATAATATAATAAAAAAAGAAACAAATCGGGAAAACAACAGCAAACATTTTAAAATGGATCTCTCATAAACCATTGAACTACTTTGAAGACTACTTCAATTGAAAATGATTGACTCTACTTTATGTTGATGAAAGTTAATGAAGAAATTGTTAAAGGTCAACCCAAACGGATTTTTTTTTGGTCTAAAAATCCTTAAAAATCATAGTTCATACTTCAGTTTGTATGAAAAAAATATTGAAAAAATTCTAATCTGATCAGAAACACACGTAATATGGGAGCAAAGTGGGCTTTTCCACACTTTCACAGCTGGGTTGATGACGTCACGCAGGGAAGTTGCCTGAGAAAAAACAGCGGATAACATGGAAAGCGAGTGCAGTCAGAGCTCCGGTTCAGATGTCGATTCGAGCGATATCAGCTGCTTAGATGGAAATATTTTTCGCCAAGAAGATGAAATAGACATAGAGGAGGATGATGACGGGCAAATTAACAGTTGTCTGCAGACCAACGGCGGAATTCAGCCCTATCAATTTGAGCCGTACGGCTCCGATTCTGACAGTGACAACCACTCTGACAACGTGGAACTCGACGACGACAGGATTCGGAGAGGTCGTTTGTTGAATACAGATTGGGATGCAACTTGACTGGAAACCTTATTATCGTCATCTATAAGACCAAATGTCCATATATTTCAAACTGTATTGAATGTAGAACGATTCTGTGATGTAAACAACGAGCACATCTGTGTTGTTATTGTTGTTACTGACCGAGGCAGCCTTTTCGAAGGGATAAACTCCGGGATTCGGCAGTATGGACAGTAAACTGTTGATAACTCTACTGACATAAGTCCGATTTGAATTTTGTTTGTTTTCCCATAATCCCCATGAAATACCAATTTCAGAATTATATAGTTTGATAAAAAAACTTTGGACATTCATGGCGAAAAGTAAGCCGTGGTGAGTGGATCGGCATTCACATTTGCTCAATTTTCGACAAATTACCTCAATTAAATTGAAATCGAATGATATTCCCACAATCTCAAATGTCAAGGGATTATGAAATTATTATCACTTCTGTATCTACAGCCATTCACTCCAATTGGTGTTTTTTATTTATTTACTTATATATATATTTATGAAAGATCATTTTATTATTATTAAATAGTATATATGAAATAGAGACTCATCCAGTCTAACCTGTAGTGCTCAAGCAACAAATGCCACGCGAGAGCGAGCAGGGCATGTACAGCCGTCTCCCTGCCCGAGGCCTCGCTTGCAGGCTAGGTGCGTTCAGCCGATGTCCGTGATAGATTCTCCTTGTCCGATTTCTTTGCCGTCACATTCTGATTGTTCTTAGGTTTGATAGTTGGAATAGCTGTTCTCTTTAGTTTTTGTTTGTACCCGAATTCAACTGCTACGCTGTAGATGTCCTCGAATAATGTCTTTCTGTCAAAATGTGCCGAGCAAATTATACGAGTACTGGCTCGGGCCCTCTTTCCACACTCTCGTGTTGCGTACAAATTTCGCCCAATTTGCAGCGATTTTCTCGTCTTTAGGCCACAAATGAATACTAACACCGTCATCTGTAGTAAAACTGCAACCTCCCACTACACAACGTCGCGGCATATTTAACAAATGATGCCCCGATACTCCGAAAATCTCCAGAAATCAGCAGCTACTTACGACTGTGGTATACGGCTTTAACATAGAGAATACAAGACGGCTTCCCTCCGTGACGTCACAGCTGGAATTGACAGGAGAGCGATTTTCACCTTCCAAACGGCAATATCTCGCCAACCAGACTGCACAAAATTATGAAAAAAATATCATTATTTTCAGAATCGAAAGGACTATTTTTTTATATTTTTGACCTCAGAGCGTTTGGGATGACCTTTAACATTTGTGAACAATAACTTCAAAGTTCAACATTTCCGAAAGAGCACACTTATAGGAAAAATTTGAGACAGATTTTGACTCGAAACTTGATGACTTTGATTTAGACAAACTTGCTAAATTGTACTTTTGAGAAATAGACGGCTTTTCAGGTAAAACTACATGTAGTTAGTACAAGCAAACTAGGTTATCTGTCCATAGCTTGTAGTTAATAACTATGTGAGCTGTCCAGAGCTTTTGTTAACTATGTGAGCTGTATTAGCTCCTATAGTAGCTGTGTGAGCTGTGTAGAGCTTATAGTTAACTATGCAAGCTGTCCAGAGCTTATACACACAGCTTGAGTTGGTGACAATACCTCCTGTGAGAGCTAATGTATTGTTTTACAAATCAACTGAAATAAAGTTCTTATCTTAACTATGCAAGCCGCCTAGAGCTCATTATGAGCTGCCGTTTATGACAATATTATACACGGTGTATACATAGAATGGAGCATGGAAATATGGTGATAATGAATGAATATGGTGTGAATTGGGTCGTTATATTGGAAATGTTGTTATATTGAAAGTTACAAAATATGGGATGGTTTTATCGTATATTGTAACATTGTGGCAATGTATATGAAATGTTATTTATATAGGAGTAAAATGCAAACTAAAGAAGTTTTATATGAAGAGTGGTGTAATTAGATACACTCTACATTTGCTAAACATATAAACTGATTGAACGTATATAGTGTAAACTGATATATATATATAGAACGACTGAATACGGCGTATTTGATACAGCGTATTTGACAAAGACGCTTAACGGATATGACAGGCGGATATGGCAGGCGGAAGTATGCTGTGAGCATGCACGTTGTGCTCGCGAAAAGCATTGCGGTTCCAGTTCCACGATAACAGTGGCCATTGACTGATTTCCGCTCTCAAACTAGGATCTCCGACACAATCCAACGACTGGACTTGGTTGCCGGTCAACAGTGGCCAGTGCCATATTAAAATTTGCGAATAGAGAGAGGTCAGCCCGTCGCCGCTTTACGGTGGCCCATAGACGACATGCTAAATTTTTATAGTTTTGAGTTTATTTTTTTTTACTTCTAGGTTTCATTTTTTTGCGTTAGGTTTCATTTTGTTTTTTGTTTTAGGTTGATTCCTTTAGTTTTCACCCGGGTGGAAACGTTTCCACCTGGGTGAAAACCTTCTCATCCGGGTGAAAACGTTTCACCTGGGTGAGGAGATTTTCAACTGGGGGAGAAGGTTTCCACTCAGGTGAAAATTCACGTGATCGTGCCCTCGTGTTCGTTCCCTTGCACTGACATTTCGTCAAAATGGAGCCAGGTTCGTTCAAAAGTATAGGCCTAGATGATCTCAAACTGTCAAACTGAACTTTTATGTTTGCTCATGCAGTCGATAAATGATATTTCACGTCTGGCATGTTTTATATAAGTTGTATTTTCAAACCCGAGCTCTCTGCGAGCACACGAGCTTGTCATGTCTGAAAAAAGAAAACTAGGCCATGTATAATCTTGTGCACGGGCATTCTGCTGCGGTGTGGGTTCGAGAATGGCCGTTTTTTTCCACAAAGCCAGTTACCGTCATTTAAATTGCACCGTTATTATATATCAGTAAGTTATTTGTGTATCGGCACTGCAGAATTGTATTGCCCCGCATCATTCAGTGATTCACAGAGTTCGGTAGCTAAAATCGAATAGTCAGATCGCGCGCAAGTTAAACCGCCTAAGACGAATCGTCCAACGTCCTGTGTCAGATCGTCCAGTGTAGATTTTGGTGCTTAATGAGGCTGGTTTTCTTTCATTCGTAGTAGGGTGAGTTTTAGATTCAGAGATACACTGCTGAAGATCCGTTCCTGGTTGCGGGGGGGGGATATACCCCAGGGTGAAGTGGATGGGTGCAGTCAATGCAGCATCAGGTATGCTATCTGAATATATCAGCATATGGGATTAGGCGAGGCTTAGTTTGTGAAATACAGGGTAGAGCTCAAGCTTTAACAAAACATGAAATAGTATCCTGAAATGTTGAAAACGGACAACCAGCCAAGCAACCAAGCAGCCAGCCCGCAAACCAGTCAGATTTCACCAATCCATAGTACGGATATTGCTTCGCAATCCGTCTAACAATTGGTTAAAACTGGGACGAGTATAGAGGGATATGAAACGCGGCTCCTCTCTTTGAACTAGGGTTTGTCTCGCTAATTGATATGTTAATGAGTGATTAGTGATTGGTTAATTAGTACGCCTCGTCACTGATTGGCTTTTGTGCGCAAAAGACCGTCACGTGTGCTTCGCTGCGAGTCCCGCCCTGTTTCGCTGGTCAATGCTGGGCGAATACACGTGCTTGTCAACAAGGCTCCATTAACGTGAACGCCAGTCAACTCAATTTAGGCCAAGATTGGTGACCAAAAAAAATCCTTTACAGCTTAACGAGTGGCAAAAGGAATACATCATGCAAACGACAAGAAACAAAACTAGTGCACAGAGAGAAAAAATCTAAAAAAACATATGACCCAAAAGAGTAGTTCAATCACAAAAACGTACAAGAATTGTGAGATTTGTTCAGAATTCTACATATTTGGCATTTTTACGATTTTCACGAGCAATTATTTACAAAAACGAAAATGGAAAATTAAAACATTTTGCGTACTGTCAATGACATGCTTGCATATTTTGTAAAAACTAGCACAGATATACTTCAAAAACTGAGATAAATGAGAAGTTTGATCACAAAGAAGGGGACAAATGAGTTTTTCCTTGCCGCTCCAGCCGCTCAGTTATCGGCAGCGCAGAGCGGTCGAAAGTTGTCATGAAAATATGCATCTTTTCGATGAAAATCCCTCAAAAGTTTCTTCTCTCAAAATAGTACCAGTCTCGATCAAATAATCTGATGCCAATTACTGCAGAAGAACGTCTATAAATCTGGTAAAATCTGGAATGAATTCGTGACGAAAACTAGGCGATGCAAAGGCTCACGCCAACCTGTAACCATTTCGGTCATCTATACGCGGTAAGACTGACCCTGGGATCGTGTGTATCCATTTCAGACTACTTTCGGCAAGTGCAAGAGGGAATTTCCAGAAATCAATACCACGTGACTTCGTCAGCCAATCCGCTAAAGTCTACCGACGTAACCCCAACGTAACCCGCCATTTTCGAGTCATGTGATGATCTACTTGTTCCAAATTACAGATCTACCACACCTCTTGGATGATACGAAAGTTATTCATACATACATATTTTGTAAGCCCAGGCAATATCTGTTTCCGAGGTATGTATGAAAACCTGTAATTTATCAGAGTTTTCGAGTCTGTTCTCCGCCGGATGAAGGCCGAACAGAATCCGGTAAAACACCGGATATCGCTCCGCGATAATGGAGACACACGATTCGCAAGCCATCTTATGGATGGCGAAGTGTACGCAAATGAGGCTCACGCGCGTAGAGCGCGAGACCTGGCAGGCGAGACATACATTCAGCGTGAGCTCGCGGCGGCGCCTTTGATGTCGGGGTACGTTTCATATCCCTTTAATATTCGTCCCAGGTTAAAATAATCACCGAGTCCAATGGATGCACATGAAACTCACTGAATATTATTTATGTTTCAGGCTTGGTAGACATACTAACATCAAATATTCCTGACACTCGACCGGCCCAGCTGCCAAATGTGGAGTCACTTATATAAGCTTACATTAGAAAGCAGAAAACTCAAAATCAGATTAACATGGGCCATAATGGCTGACGAAGACGATTCAGGAGAAAGAAATGGAGATCCTGTGAATACTATCGTATAACAGGTCTACCGTGAACACCGTATCAACGAACCGAAACAGAAACACAAATTGCTTCTATACTATTTCTTCTTTTCTTCGCTGGGTTTGAGATCAAAATTAGGTTCAAGCTAATACGAAAGCAATAATTTTACTTTGAGAATCAGTCCGAAGTATTTGTCTACGATGATCTAAACTCTATCCCATCTCGCTAGTATTATCCTAAGATGAGGATGGCTTGGGGAAAAGCGCGAGTCAAGGGGAGGTAAGCGTCTAGTCGGGCATCGTTTAGAAAAGGAGGCTAACAGTTGAAGCTGGGCTTTTTCATCTATTATGTTTCTCGAACCTCCACATAATTAGTGTGGGACTCAAAACAGTCACGAGAGACAACACAGAAGGTCAAAATTTATCAACTTATCGTTTATTCTCTCGTTCGTCATTTCTCACTATTAGTCCCATTGATGATTTTTAACCTAGCCTCATCCTGAGCTGTGATAGGCGCGACTCTATCTCCATCGTATGTGTTTAGTCTAATGCGATTTAAATGTACAATGACCGTATTTGGTTACCCTATCAGGCATCAATTAGAGGTATCAGGACAAATCTAAACCTCACCCAACTAAATAAAAAAACTCAATAAGCTCCAAAAACTACATCGGCCGATCCGACACAGGGCGTTGGACGATTCGTCTTAGGTGGTTTGACTTGCGCGATCTGACTATTCGATTTTAGCTACCGAACACTTTGAATCACTGAATGATGCGGGGCAATACAATTTATGCAGATTATACGGGTTCGATTATATGGGGCCTAATTTTCTCTTTTCAGACATGACAAGCTCGTGTGCTCGCAGAGAACACGGGTTTGAAAATACACACGCTACTGAATCGACAAGTATGATTATAGGTGAATGCACCAGTCCATGTGTCATGCGACCAGTCCATGTGTCATGCGACCATGAACTGTACATTGGATCACTTCACATTGAAGCCGGATAGCAACTGCAATGTTATAATGAGGCAACATATGATTGTATATCAGATATGTCGTCAGTCCATGGTAGCTACCATTTTTCTTGGCAACAGCCCATTTGGCGAATCATTGGATCAGACGATGTGCTCTCTGTGCATCAGTTCGGACTGACCGTATTTTGACCTACCATGGACTGTCGATCGGCCCGATGATGATACAATGGACTGTCGTAATATCAGACAGACAGAGAATAAACTATTAACGGTTCATACTCCTCTTAAACACACACAAGTGAAAGGAATCGAGAGATGAATGAGTCAGTGATATACATTAGGCAGGTAGTAAGTTCCCACGTGTTCATTTTGTGCTCATTTCCTCACACTATAATTCGATGCTAATACTTACCATGGACTGTCCACCAACACCTAAAAACACCTCTCGCCGCAAAAATGTTTAAAATTTTTGTTAACTTGAAATAGTAATAAGCCTACATTTGGTGACAATATAGTATGATATCTCTCCATCAAAAAATGACTGGACACCAGTAACCATACGTGTCATCGATATGCTGAAAATCGTTCATTTTCGGCTGTGGTCACTGTCGTCTGGTCAGACACACGCCCACGCTTGATAACGAAAGCACCGAAAAACCTACCATTGACTGTGATTTGACACGTGACCGGCGGTGTTTACCTACAATCATACTTGTCGATTCAGTGGGGTGAAACACAACTTACCGGTATATAAAACACGCAAGACGTGAAATATCATTTATCGACTGCATGAGCAAACATGAAAGTTCAGTTTGACAGTTTGAGATCATCTATACTTTTGAACGAACCACCCTCCATTTTGCCGGAATGACAGTGCAAGGGAACTAAAACGAGGGCACAATCACGTGAATTTTCACCTCAGGTGGAAACCTTCTCACCCAGGTGAAAACGTTTTCACCCGGGTGAGAAGGTTTTCACTCAGATGGTGAACTTTCCACCCGGGTGCGAAGGTTTTCATCCGGGAGAAAACTAAAGAAATAAACCTGAAACAAAAAAATAAAACCTAACACAAAAAATGAAACCTAGAAGTAAAAAAAATAAACTCAAAACTAAAAAAATATAGCATGTCGTCTATGGGCCACCGTAAAGTGGCGACGGGCTGACCTCTCTCTATTCGCAAATTTTAATATGGCACTGGCCACTGTTGACCGGCAACCAAGTGGTCGAGTCGTTGGATTGTGTCGGAGACCCTTGTTTGAGAGCGGGAATCAGTCAATGGCCACTGTTATCGTGGAACTGGAACCGCAATGCTTTGCGCGAGCACAACGTGCATGCTCACAGCATACTTCCGCCTGCCATATCCGCCTGTCATATCCGTTAAGCGTCTTTGTCAAATACACCGTATTCAGTCGGTCTATATATATATCAGCTTACACTATATACGTTCAATATCAGTTTACACTATATACGTTCAATCGGTTTATATGTTTAGCAAATGTATATAATTACACCACTCTTCATATATATATAAAACTACTTTAGTTTGCATTTTACTCCTATATAAATAACATTTCATATACATTGCCACAATGTTACAATATACGATAAAACCATCCCATATTTTGTAACTTTCAATATAACAACATTTCCAATATAACGACCCAATTCACACCATATTCATTCATTATCACCACATTTCCATGCTCCATTATATATATACACCGTGTATAATATTGTCATAAACGGCAGCTCATAGCTCATAGATAACTATGTGAGCTGTTTATAGCTTATAGTTAACTATGTGAGCTGTCTAGAGCTTATGGATGACTATGTGAGCTTTCCAGGGCCTATAGTTAATTATGTGAGCTGTCTATAGAACTTATAGCTAAATAGGTGAGCTCTAGCTTATAGCTAACTGTGAGCTGCTTAGAGCTTATAGTTAAAGGTGAACTGCAAAGCTTTTAATTTTATCTAAAATGTTGCTCATATACATTTTGTCTTATGTGACATAACTTTTATACGTTTTTGGGGAAAAATATTTTGCAAAATTGTACTAATAACAATATTTAAGTTATCCTGTTATAAATCCGTCTTGAAAACTTGCATCGCTTGTCTCTCTTGGTTTGTAGAACGTTATGACGTTATAGCAGTCTCCTTCATTCAATTTTTCTTTAAATGTGACGTAATGCTACGTCGGATGAATGAGCGAGGACCACTATAACATCATGACGGTCCAAAAACAATGGGAGGCAAGCGATGACATTTTAAAAAGTTCTGGCTCTCGTTTTCTGGTGGTATCAGTGTGGACTCTCATATACCCAAAATAAAATAATAACCCACAGAACTATTACCACACATATTTGTAACAACTATAGAAGTTCTTGTTTTATGACATTTTAACAGAACATTGGAAAGCTTTTCAGTTCACCTTTAACTATGTGAGCTGTCCAGAGCTTATAGTTGACTATGTGAGCTTTCCTGAGCTTATAATTGAATGTGAGCTGTTTGGAGCTAATAGTTAACTATTTAAGCTATCTAAGCTTCTATTTGACTATGTGAGCTGTCTAGAGCTTATAGTTAAAAATATGAGCTTTCTAGCGGTAGATGCAAGCTGTCCAGAGCTTATAGTTAACAATGTGAGCTATCTTGAGCTTTTAGTGGAATATGTGAGCTGTCTAGAGCTTATAGTTAACTATGTGAGTTATCCAGGGCCTATAGTTAATTATGTGAGCTGTCTATAGAACTTATAGCTAAATAGGTGAGCTCTAGCTTATAGCTAACTATGTGAGCTGCTTAGAGCTTATAGTTAAAGGTGAACTGCAAAGCTTTTAATTTTATCTAAAATGTTGCTTATATACATCTTGTCTTATGTGACATAACTTTTATACGTTTTTGGGGGAAAATATTTTGCAAAATTGTACTAATAACAATATTTAAGTTATCCTGTTATAAATCCGTCTTGAAAACTTGCATCGCTTGTCTCTCTTGGTTTGTAGAACGTTATGACGTTATAGCAGTCTCCTTCATTCAATTTTTCTTTAAATGTGACGTAATGCTACGTCGGATGAATGAGCGAGGACCACTATAACATCATGACGGTCCAAAAACAATGGGAGGCAAGCGATGACATTTTAAAAAGTTCTGGCTCTCGTTTTCTGGTGGTATCAGTGTGGACTCTCATATACCCAAAATAAAACAATAACCCACAGAACTATTACCACACATATTTGTAACAACTATAGAAGTTCTTGTTTTATGACATTTTAACAGAACATTGGAAAGCTTTTCAGTTCACCTTTAACTATGTGAGCTGTCCAGAGCTTATAGTTGACTATGTGAGCTTTCCTGAGCTTATAATTGAATGTGAGCTGTTTGGAGCTAATAGTTAACTATTTAAGCTATCTAAGCTTCTATTTGACTATGTGAGCTGTCTAGAGCTTATAGTTAAAAATATGAGCTTTCTAGCGGTAGATGCAAGCTGTCCAGAGCTTATAGTTAACAATGTGAGCTATCTTGAGCTTTTAGTGGAATATGTGAGCTGTCTAGAGCTTATAGTTAACTATGTGAGCTATCCAGGGCCTATAGTTAATTATGTGAGCTGTCTATAGAACTTATAGCTAAATAGGTGAGCTCTAGCTTATAGCTAACTATGTGAGCTGCTTAGAGCTTATAGTTAAAGGTGAACTGCAAAGCTTTTAATTTTATCTAAAATGTTGCTTATATACATCTTGTCTTATGTGACATAACTTTTATACGTTTTTGGGGAAAAATATTTTGCAAAATTGTACTAATAACAATATTTAAGTTACGGTAATTCCCCTAATAATTCGATCACCGGAAGTGCTTCAAAAATGGCTTATATCTGGAAATATTCTTGATGGCACCAGCTACAAAGTATCCCATTTTGTCATTATAGGACTTTTCTTCAGTTTGAATGAAGGATGGGAATGCTACTTTTTCTCTGTGTTTGAATAATAGAGTTGAAATGTGAACTTCCTGTGATTGAATTATTAGGGGAATTACCGTATCCTGTTATAAATCCGTCTTGAAAACTTGCATCGCTTGTCTCTCTTGGTTTGTAGAACATTATGACGTTATAGCAGTCTCCTTCATTCAATTTTTCTTTAAATGTGACGTCATGCTACGTCGGATGAATGAGCGAGGACCACTATAACGTCATGACGTTCCAAAAACAACGGGAGGCAAGCGATGACGTTTTTAAAAGTTCTGGCTCTCGTTTTCTGGTGGTATCAGTGTGGACTCTCATATACCCAAAATAAAACAATAACCCACAGAACTATTACCACACATATTTGTAACAACTATAGAAGTTCTTGTTTTATGACATTTTAACAGAACATTGGAAAGCTTTTCAGTTCACCTTTAACTATGTGAGCTGTCCAGAGCTTATAGTTGACTATGTGAGGTTTCCTGAGCTTATAATTGAATGTGAGCTGTTTGGAGCTAATAGTTAACTATTTAAGCTATCTAAGCTTCTATTTGACTATGTGAGCTGTCTAGAGCTTATAGTTAAAAATATGGGCTTTCTAGCGGTAGATGCAAGCTGTCCAGAGCTTATAGTTAACAATGTGAGCTATCTTGAGCTTTTAGTGGAATATGTGAGCTGTCTAGAGCTTATAGTTAACTATGTGAGCTATCCATAGCTTATAGGTAACTATGTAAGCTGTCCAGAGCTAAATAGGTAACTGTGAGCTTTCTAGAGCTTAAATCGACTGTAAGCTGTCCAGAGCTTATAGTTATCTATGTGAGATGTCTAGAACTTATAGTTAACTATGTGAGCTCTCTAGAGCGGACTAGTTAACTATGAGAGCTGTCTAGATCTTATAGTGAATTACGTGAGCTGTCCAGAGCTTACAGTGGACTAGGTGAGCTGTTCAGAGCTTATATTTAACTATGCAAGCTGTCTAGAGCCTATAGTTAGCTATGTGAACTGTCTAGAACTTGTAGTTAAGTATGCGAGCTGTCTAGAGCTGACAGTTGACTATGTGAGCTGTCTAGAGCTTATAGTTAACTATGTGAGCTGTCAAGAGCTTATAGTTAACTAGGTGAGCTGTCTAGAGCTTATAGTTAACTAGGTGAGCTGGCTAGAGCTTATAGTTAACTAGGTGAGCGGTCTATAGCTTATAGTTAACTATGTGAGCTGTCTGGAGCTTATAGTTGACTATGTGAGCTGTCTAGAGCATATAGTTGACTATGTGAGCTGTCTAGAGCTTATAGTTGACTGTGAGCTGTCTAGAGCTTATAGTTAACTATGTGAGCTGTCTAGAGCTTATAGTTAACTATGTGAGCTGTCTAGAGCTTATAGTTAACTATGTGAGCTGTCTAGAGCTTATAGTTAACTATGTGAGCTGTCGAGAGCTTATAGTTGACTATGTGAGCTGTCTAGAGCTTATAGTTGACTATGTGAGCTGTCTAGAGCTTATAGTTGACTGTGAGCTGTATAGAGCTTGTAGTTAACTATGTGATCTGTCTAGAGCTTATAGTTAACTATGTAAGCTGTCTAGAGCTTATAGTTAACTAGGTGAGCTGTCTAGAGCTTATAGTTGACTAGGTGAGCTGTCTAGAGCTTATAGTTGACTATGTGAGCTGTCTAGAGCTTATAGTTAACTATGTGAGCTGTCTAAAGCGTATAGTTAACTAGGTGAGCTATCTAGAGCTTATAGTTAACTATGTGATCTTCTAGATCTTATAGTTAGTCATGTGAGCTGTCTAGAGCTAAATATTTAACTATGTGAGCTGTTCAGAGCTTATAGTTAACTATGCGAGCTGTCTAGAGCTTCTTGTTGACTATGTGAGCTATTGAGAGCTTACAGTTAACTATGCAAGCTGTCCAGAGATTATAGTTAACTACATGGGCTGTCTAGAGCTTATAGTTAACTATGTGAGCTATCCAGAGTTTTTAATTAACTATGTGAGCTGTCTAGAACTTACAGTTAACTATGTGAGCTGTCTAGATCTTCTAGTTAAAAATATGAGCTGTTCAGAGGTTACAATTGACTATGTGAGCTGTCCAGAGATTATAGTTAACTATGCAAGCTGTCTAGAGCTTATAGTTAACAATGTGAGCCATAGTTGACTATGTGAGATGTCTAGAGCTTATAGTTGACTATGGGAGCTTTCTAGAGCTTATGGTTAATTATGTGAGCTGTCTAGAGCTTATAGTTAACTGTGTGAGCTGTCTAAAGCTTATAGTTATCTGAGCTGTCTAGAACTTATAATTATAGCTATGTGAGCTGTCTAGAGCTTATGATTATGGCTAATTATATGAGTTGTCTGGAGCTTATAGTTAGCTATATGGGGTTTCAAGAGCTTATAGTTATGTGAGCTGTCTAGAGCTTATAGTTAATTATGTGAGCAGTCTAAAGTTTATGGTTAACCTTGTGAGCTGTCTAGAATTTATAATTATAGCTATGTGAGCTGTCTGGAGCTTAGAGTTAACTATGTGAGTGGTCTAAGATTGTAGTTATCTATGTGAGCTGTCTAGAATTTATACTTAACTATGATAGCTGTCTTGAGCTTGTACTTGTCTGATTCAAAATTACTTTAGAAGTAAAAATTTTAGAAATGATGGATTTATATTCCTGCCCAGCCTAAATCCCTTTAACCTGCCCACTCTTCTTCAGCCCCGTCACAACCCCAGGGCTAAATCTTCAAAACTAAGCATCACCGCGATCACTGTGTAAATTATAAAAACATATGTCATATCAAACTGTGCCTTGAATGCATGGGTCCTCTTCTATTTCTTAAAATGAGTATCTACCTATCCCATAACCTCATATAGTTTGAATCTTTCATCATAACACACATACATGACATGTACAAACGCTACACCGGGATGGTTTGCTACTCTCCAGACCTGAGCCCTACTCCCTGTTTCCTCAACTTTAATTCCATATCTATATATATATACCCCACCCATATAACTGCATATTCTGAAAGTCTAACACACTCGCCCTCTGAATGTGCAAGTATTCATCAAAACCATCTAAGTTAGACAATCCCGTTCTCACGCAAACATGGGCATTGAGTTCTGAAGCTCTTATTCTCCACTGGTCCATCCTGATCAAGTCCTGACCAACTCTACATGTGATTGCCTATCTGATTGGACATTAAAAGAAATTCACTGATTGGCTGAATGTTCTTCGAGTTTTCTTCACAAGCCAATGAAAATGCTGGATTCTTTTTGGAAGTTCGAATTGACTAATCAAATGTTCCAAAACTGGTATATATATATCCCTTGATGCACTAGACTTTCTACTCCATAAAGTTGATGTCAACCAGATTGTCTTGTACGGCACTGACTGAACTAATCTAATCATTTCCTTGGTTCAGACCTATTTCCTCTTCATATAAAAGGCAAGTGTAATGCAGAAATTTCAGGTATGTCAAATGGGATTAAAATTTCCCGTCAGGGCTAGCAGTCATCCACACTGATTTCTTATGAAATATTTACAGTATTTTCCTTTTTCCTAATTTTGTATTGATGTATAAATTCGCAGCATCCGCCTGAATAACTTTTATACTGACAACTGAATGGTCTTGGCACGAATATCCGAGGGATGGGAGAGAAAAAAGTTGAACCGAGCACATGCATAACAAATCTTTGCTGGCTGGTGCTGCCACACACATTGTGTTTTGTGGGAGGGAGTTGTGCACTTTAGTAGGGAACCGATACTAAATCATAACAGTATGGGAAACAAATGTGAAAAACAGTTAGCCCAAGTACGAGTCACGAGTAATAAATTATCTCTTCCAGGTTTCTATTTAAAAAACAATATGGCATTTGGTGTATATCTGTTGAAACGGAAGGACGGAAGTTGTTTTGTCTCTTGTGAACCAAGTTGAGAATTTGGCTATCACTTAATGATTGCAACACCATTTAAGTTTACACTATATCAGTTGATTGTCAGCTGTTGTACTTGGGAACAATAGGTACTGTCACTTATTTCATAATGTTAATTTAATTAATTTAATTTCTCAGTTCAAGAAATATTTTTTTCATTTCTCTTTTCAAAATATTTAAATGAATTTTAGGCAGAATAAATTGGGCTGTCGCATGATCGGACTCATCAACCATAGGAGGTAAAAATGATATCATTGACCACATGGTGTCGCACCAAGGTGAGAAACGATGTCCTTGCCCACCTCACTTCACACCAAGCTTAGGCACCAGACAGTGTTTTAACATTGGCAAATACATGTAGGTCGTATAGTGGCTATCAAAATACTGCAAAATCAAACAACTTTGAACATGTTACATGTACTATCAAAAGTTGAATAGGCATTTACAAACAAGATGTCTCCAGTAAAGGTCTGACTGGAATAATCCGCCATTGCCAATATGAGCAAATATAGCTCATTGCCTAATCTCAGCATTATGGACAATGACATCGTTTGCACCTCCTGTCGGGTTGACAATTCCAATCATGGGACATCACTATTAGTAACATGTGCTTAGAGGGAAGAATTCATATGTGGAAAAAAAATTGATACAAAAAAAGATCAATCACTCATTTTCCTATAACGGTACTCGAGACCTACGGAAATAGGTTGAAATGACCCAAATAAGATGATCTAGAAAGTTCCTTAGCCTTTTGTTCCATATTTACAAAGAGAAGTTTGATTGGTCCCCTCGCCCAAGACCAGACAGGATTAATGCAAGACAGTTTCACTTACTGCAAGTGACTTTAACCTGTGCTGTATATATAATTTATTCCATGATAATTATGCACGCTTTCACTGTCTTGTCATTATGGGATATGTAACCTTTAAATATTGCTCCAATAAATCAAGTGTTGAGGTTGCCATACATATTGGGTAAAAAAATCTTCTTCAAATTGCAACAATTACACCTTTGACTGTTTGTCTGTTGACAGTGCTATCTGTCAGTTGGTTGTCTCGGCCCTCAAACACTCCTAGATTGATGACGCTCCCGATGTTCCCATTTATATTGTGAATGAAACTAGTATTTCAACTTGCTATTCTAAAACGCTCACGTTCCATTGACTGCATTCACAATAGTTGTTGGTTTGGCAGTTATGCACTTATTATATAAAGCATATTTCCATACTGCACACAGGGATTTTGTCAGTCTCATGAGAATTATTTCAACTGGAATGTCCTTGCAATACTAGTCGGGGAATCACTTTGAAGTAGTCCGCCAAAGTCAGTTACATTTCACTGACATACATATTTGTATCAATTTGTATCAGCATCAGTATGCCCCCACCCCATGATCCCATATATTTTGAAAGTCTTGAATTAATTATACCACATTGCATGGTGCTACACCTTCTCTGGGGATTCTCAAGCACTCCTGTAACCCCAACACGCACACACACACAAATGTCACCCCCATGGCAATATATGCACAGCTCATCTAATAACACACGACTCCTCTAATAAAGTGTTTTCTAGGCAGAGAAGATTTCTCAGAATTGCAGGAATTTCTCTTTCAGACTACATTCTCTTGTGAGACTACCCACATTCAAGCTAATAACGTTCATGAAAATTAGCTACATGTATGGAGCAAAATTTTAATATAACATTGTTTCAGTTTGCTGTCCCATCATATTCTCCTAAACTAGGGTGCTGAAGTGAAGATAAGACATGTTCACATGAGTTTATTTGGACTGGGTTTCCCAGTTGTGTAATACATGTGACTGTTTAATAATCCTGGTGAACTCTTCACCCTGGCATCGATCTGAATTCTCGGCATCAAGGAATAACAATGATGTTCAAAGGAAAGGGAGGAAAAAACGGAAGATATTTTGAATGAAAAAAAGCTTTACATACACTAATGTTATTTAGAGCTGGGAGTTTGGCAAGAAGTGAAGGTTGCTTGGAAGGTTTTCTCTGACTCTTAGAGAAGAATATGATGATGTGGTTTTCCCATGTACTGCAGAAATATGTGGCTAGAGAAGGGCCGTTTACTGAAGGAAATCCCCCCCATGTTTGCCCAAGATATCACAACACTGACATAGGGATTATAGACTGGAGAGAAGAAACTGGTGAGGCTGGATAGTGAAGGGGAACAATTTTGATGTCCCTCACTTTGTGATGTGATTTTGTGCGAGGTGCCATGAGAAAAATAAATAGCACAATCCGCCGTGGTGGTGGGGTACAAGAGTCGATCATTGAAATACTGCCAGTCTGACTTGGGGCCTGCCCTCGTGACAGGTAGCCAGGACAGGTAACCCTTCTCCCCAATTCACACTCACCTGTATCTGTACATGTACAAAAATGTCCCCCAACCAAACCGCTTCCCATTTTCAAGATCCCAAGTCAAAGGCAGCCATGTGCATTCCTGGAGTGATTCTAGATTCTTGCTTCAGGTTTGCTTTCTGTGGCCTTCCTGGTTTCCATGGCCTCTTTCTCTGACTCGCTTGTCCTCAACTCATGTTCCCACTTACCTGACATGGGTCATACTTTACTGTACATTGAGACAATCTTCCAGGCAATAATTACAATATTACACACAAGTTATGTCAGTGATTGATGTTCCTGTATCATTAATTACTCCATGGCATTACCTCTCCGAGTGTATATAACTGAGTCCAAATATGATCCGTGTATTGTCACCTCGGTGTCAGGACATTTCGACCTGCAACATTTTGGCATGCAATGTGTCAGTAACTTTATTCCACAGGCCAAATTATGTTAAAAATAAATAAAATTCTTGCATGTTTTCAGACAGACTGTAGATGCTACCAAGCTGTAGATTCTTCACATTTGACAGAATGAGCAAAAGTATTCACCTTCCTGCCAAAACTGCAAATATAAAAAAAGAAAAGTGTTGAAGTGTTGCGTGTCAAATGTGGTGAATTCATTCAGCGTTCTGCAGGAGAAATCTTCAAACTATCTGCTCACCAATGAACTGTTCTAATTTATTTACTTCCTGTGATTGAATTACACATATTAGATCAATATTATTATATTGCTGTATATTACTATGGAAAGATGATGGTGACAAACAATCAGTCACAGTGTATTATCAGGTTAATGTAGATGTAAGATGAAGGCCTAAAGGTGTGACAGCATTATCTGAGCTGAAAGAAAACACGCAAGGCTGACCATGAGGCTATTTGGAGATGCCTTGTCCTGTTTGTATTGAATTGTGCATGCGAATTAGAACAACTGAATGGACTGGAATGTTTGGGAAATTCATGCTAACACTAGGGATTATAAATCAGCATTGATTAAGAGCACATTCCGGCCTTCTGTGTTGACTTTCTGAATTACAAAGTCATCTTTGATATTCAGGTTGTTTTTGCAACCGTTGCGATGTATGCCCCTGGCTTAGAGACCGACTGTAATGTGTGTCTCACAACACATATACCTCCCAGCTGTTTAGTTGGTCTTGGGCGGGATTCATTCTCTGTGACGTCAACTGCCCCGAAAGTCCTCGTTTAGAAAGTTCAGAACATCCAAGCAAACATTACCTCTTCATTACACAATCTGGTCTGATCTGGCTGAGGAGCCATTGATGGTAATCACCTAATACTCCTCTAAATCTGAACCTTTTCTCATTGGATGTCATGTAGGTCGGTCATATAGAGAAATGTGGCTGAAGAATAACTTGAACCACGCAATTTGCTCAGAACCCCTCAGCCTTGAGGGTATGTAAATAGGTACTGGGCTGCTGATTATAACTGTGCCGTATTATACCATTGTTCATTATGAAGCATGTTTTAGTCAATCCTGTGTTAAGAGACCACCCTCAGTCAGGAAACATTGGTCTCTTGAGGCAGGTGGTCTTTCGATAATAAAGATACCTGGAAAATTTAGTATGGAAAACTCGTTAGGGGTATTTATTAGAGAAAGAAGATGGACGGACAGAAATACAGCCTTATGGATATGCATAATGTCAATTCTGACTGAGGGATAAAAACTACCCCGTTTTATTTTAATTGTGATGGCCGTCGGCTTGTCTACAAACCGCCTTACCCATCAGCCATTTTGGTCATAGACTGGAGGTATGGCATATCACGTTGGGCACACCAGTTCTTGTCAGATCACCGAAGTTAAGCAACATTGAGCTCGGTCAATACTTCGATGTGTGACCTGGTGCTGTACTGGCTGGGCTGATTAGTGTCCAGGATAATAGGAACTGTGTACACTCTAGTCTTCTCGCACATGTAGGCACCATCGTGATATGACCGTGTTGAGAACGACTTTAAATCCTACTCACTGGTCATGGCCTGGTATTGTTGTCGTTTCATCTCTCTGTCTGATTGCCTGTCCATCAAACTGTGGCCTCATATGATATCTGAGGAACTTGTTTTGCCATTAGCTCACCAAATTAACACCAATCATGCAGTGTGTATTCCACCTTTTCCAGTCAATGTATCTGGGTCACTAGATTAAAGTCATTTCAATATTGTGAATATTGAAGAATTATGAGGATTACTAAATATGCACCACACATGCATTGGTTCATGATCCAGAACTATTGAGTGACCAATTCATTGTTCTGGGTCAGAGAAACAAAGTGACTCACATGGTGTGAGGATTTGAATATCATTCATGCACTGCAGATTGTTGTTTTATTGTGTCTTCTTGTTTTTTCCAGATGCCCAGGAGCAGTGAACAAACGTGAACATCTCATTCCAAACACACCTACCATGCTGGAGCACCTAGATTACCTAATGATTTGTCAAACGAGGCAACCCACTCTTTCAGAACACTGAATCAGTATGCCTCCCAGCATACTTGAGTAATAATGCCTGCATACATAGCATAGCATTCTCCCAATGTCAAAGTATGTAAACCTCCTAACGTGTCGGTGTAACACCCTCTGACTGCACTGTGCAGAAAAATGTGACGTGCATGCGACTTTGGTCTGTATCAATTTTGATCGACACAGGGAGCATGTATCTGCATACGAGAGAGATGAGAAATGCATCCAGTGTATCTTATGAAAGAATCAACAAGTTTTATCCCAAATTATCACACAAGAACACACAGTACATCTTGAAAAGATGTGACATGCTGAGCCCACTCCGTTCTATTTACAAGCGGACGATGTTGATTGGCCCGAGAGCCATGCGCACAAAACTGTGTGGCATGATTTCCACCCCAGTGCAGTCAGAGGGTATATCTGACAGAAGGAGGTACACAATCTGATGCCAGGAGAATGACTGTAAGAGATGCTCAGCCAAACAATTTCATCCACTCTCCATGTATGCTGTTTGAGATTCCTTACAGCTCTGTTAGTTGTACTTCCCTCAAGTCCTAGTGATATGGTAGGGTTGACCAGTTCATACATATGGCCCCGGGGGCAGACTGGGTGCTAACACATGCACTGAAAGGGAAACTCCAGGGCTGGGAAACTGGGTGGCTCGGATATGCTATTTTGAGCCGAGCAATGGAAAGAGAAAATACTCCTAGGAACAGCAGAAAATACCCTCACAAATCACTTTATTTAAGCGACTTCACCCAGATTATCTAATGATTTGTCAGGTGGGCGGCTTTCCTCACTTTAAAATGTTGTATGGGTGTAACCCTCAAGACACAGCCCAGGACTAAGATTTCACAGAATGTGGCTCATGTAAAAACAGGTCAACAAATCCAGAGAGACCCAGGCTCCTGTAGTGATCTTAACAACTGTCAACCGACAATATCTGTCCCTCCGCCCATTTGAGTGCAGAGTTACATGTAGTCCACTTTAATGCTCCCTAGTGTTCAAATTTACCCAAAATAATTATACTTTTCTAAAGAATTGTGAAATCTTCATTTCCATGCAAATATTGTTTATTCAATATAAACAGAATACCATTTCTCTTACATCTATACTGCTGGGGTGTTTTGTTGCAGACACAACAAATGTGGAAATGATTAGGGGAGAAATATATTTTCTATTTTCATACAGGGACCTAGTTTGTTTAGAATAATAGAATACCAGCATATTATATCACCATAATGGTGTATAGGGCTATTGTTCCCTGCCTGAGAAAGTTCTACTGTATTTCAACTCTTTCTGTCTGGATTTGACTTGTTCTCATGTGGCAGTGTTTTGTCAGAATAATAACATGTGCAAGAAATGGCACCTTCACCAGTTTTCTTCTTTCACACATTTATTTGTTCATCTGTTATGATAATGTGTTTGTTATTATTGTTTTCTCTGCATCTGAAGAAGAATATTATTTGAATAAAATATCAGCTTATCACATTTCATTTAATAAAATAGTACATATTGATGCAGTTACTTTTTATTTATTTATTTATTTATTTTTTATCAGCTGGTGCCAGGTTCCAGTAAGAAAAATTGAAATTTTTCACTTCTGGTATATTGAAATGTTTGAAATTACTCAGTGAGACCCACACTGCAAGACGTTGACAAAATACGGCTGAAAATCCACCGAAAGGCATAGACAAACATCACCGGTCAGATCAGCGAGTGGAAAATAACTTTGGCCGAGTCGACATTTGCACCACAGGCCCAGGGAATGGGGGGATCACAAAGAGTTCTTCTTAACGATCGGATAGAGGTCATTGCCAACCTGCATACCACAACCCAGGTATGTCATTCCTGCAATTTCCACCCCCTCTTTTTCGTCTGCTCGCCTAGACGAGCCAAAAGATGCTGAATACGTAGAGAGGAGAGGATGGCGGAAACAAGAAAGCAGCCTGTTGTTGTGTGCTGCGACACAGGAAACTGTTTTGTCACACTTCAAGATCAGCACTCAGACATGCTAGAAATCCCTTTGTCATCTCAAAAGGCTTTTCTCTGATCTTCTTGGCTTTGCAGAGAGTGAAATTGACATCCTGCGTCAGAGTAAATTCAGCGGTTTATATAGGAATTGAATTCTCCTCTTATCTCATACCTGCACATAGATAGCCATGTGGAGTGTGTGACTGGTGGGTTAACAAAGGAGGGTTGCTCTCTATGTCTGCTATTGATATTTACAAATTCCACTAAAAACTTGGTTCCATCTGTACATGCTGAAGAGATAGGATACATCGTTTATCCGTATGAGGTCGAGTAGAAGTTTAGATTCCTATTCAGACTCTATTCTTTTGACACATTTTTTCTGATTTCCATGGCAACTTCAGAAATTTCACTTTTTGGTGTTAATACAAATCGAAAAGTTGAAACTATAACTGCCGACTTGGTCTACAGCTTTACCGGAAAGTTTATTAGAATTCACTTCTCCATGGCGAGATACTTTCGATACTGGGAAAGCAAGAAAGATTGACTGATTTGATGGTATTGTAAAGCTTCATGGCTGAAAGGGGAGATATATAATTCTAAGGGTCTGAAAGTTTTGAGGAGTACAAAAGGTGCCCAAGGCTAAATCTGTCAATTCTTCAAGCTATCTGAAGCTTTTGTATATTTTTTGAAAAGAAACTGCATGTTTTTCTTGAGTCACTTTGTCAAGTATTCAACAAGTTAAATCTGTAATCGGTTTGCATTAAAAGCCTTGGGACCAAATGCTGTGTCCTTCTGTCCATATGTAATCAACAAGATTATAGCCACAGACAACTTTGAGAGGTATGGACACCGGTGTATTATAGTGGTAATAGAATATTCCAGACATTGATCCTACTTGGACATTGACAGACTTTGTGGGATATCTTAAAGGTTCTACCAAATGGTCCCAACATCTCATACTTATTTGATGCTAAATTCTGGCGAGAAGTTATATTTGACATTTAATAGTGGTTTACTGTTTTGGGGAATGGTCGATCAACGGCTGTGACCTGCTGACCCATGATGTTGGTCTAATTATGATCGTTATTAGCGAGCAGTCGTAAAGGTTCTAGTCAACATTTTCATTGTTGACGTCATGATGTCATCATACTCAATTGTTGAGCAACATATGTCAACGCAACCAACTAGTCAATCTTATATGACGTGATTGTAATCAGACTCTGTTTTGGGCCAGAGGTTATGGCTTCAGTACATTTTTCGCCACATCTGATTTAATGTATTAATAATCCAATTTGATGAATTTTTTGTAGGAAAAAGAAAATAAATAAACTTGTTCTTTACACATCTCTGTATGTTTTCATGCAAAGTGTGCAGGCCAGGAGTATTTGGTGGAACTTGAAAATAATTTCTCAACGTCTACCCACCACCAATATAGAGAACACAATCACAAATCAGTATCATCCTTGCCTTCATACACGACAAAGACCGTGGACTGAAGAGCACAGGAATTTCTCTTATTCCAGCCTACTGTTTGGTTTACATGCCGTTAGCAGCCTGGGGCCGTTTTTACAGGCAAGATCCAAAGAGAGGTTTTGAAGGAGAATCCGTAAACTATGCGTGTGTTCTCCGATCACAGTCAATCCACAATCTTAAGTAGAGGAACTGAGAACAACAAGTACTTTTTCTTTTGTTACCAACATGGCAAATTTTATTCATCTTATCAGTGTTATTTACAAAGATCTCAGACGGCAGTATAACCAGGGATATAACAACAGTTAGCTTTCCAATACACTGGTTAACCCTTAACAGAGGCAATCGGTGTCTTTGTAAAAAAAAAGAAGAAAAAAAAGATTAAAAATACAAAATGTAATGATTTATCACATGATCTGGTGGGATTATTGTCATAACATGTAACATTGCCTCGACATACACATATCAACATTCTAGTTGCACCTTTTACTTCCAACATTACCATATACCCATAACTTTTGCATGTACATTTCGACAGCTTTAGTCGATCATTTCAAAATCATTCATCCATTTACTTCATCATGATTTACAATTCCATTCAAAATTTCAGTTGTTTTAAAATTGCCGTAAAAACAACTTGAAATCATCATCTCACATGAAAATATATATCCCTTAATTAATTGATTAATTAATTAATTAACATTGATCGTCATGAGGTGTGTACTACATACTAGTCATTTGCTGATTTGTTCCTTGGTTCCGCAATGACAAGTTTTAGCACCGGTGTCCTTAGTTTACGCACACACTGGTCAACAACGCTCGAAAAAAAAAAGTTGTCCGTGTGCGTTTTATTTAAAGTAAGTTATTATCACAATAGCACTCGTATTTTTTTCTTGAAATAAAAAACAAAAGTTAAGAGTAAACACGATCATCACAGATAGTTCGATCTCTCTCCTCCAGTACTTCGTGTGACCAGCTAGTTCCGAAGCCAGTCAATTATTTTTCATGATTGTTTCCTCGACTTATCCTCTTTTCTACAAGTAACAATCGTTATGTTGGATAAAGTATAGCAATCCACAAACCCTGTTGGAGCCCCGATTTCAGCCTACCATAGCATTCTTGTATTATCACATCAATCAGCTTATTTCGAGGTGCCCCAAGGGTTTGGGTCCACTTCACCACCTAAACCTAGTTTTCTCCAATTTTACACTTGCATTGATATTAAGTTAGACCCTTTCAGATAAGTACGCTCCTATCTCGGGTATATTAGTGTATAAATCAGCATATAATTACCGACCATTTTGTTGTCATTTATTCATCGTAAACATAAAATCAAAGAGTTTGAACTAACACCTCGTTAACATACAACTATTGAGACATAGCTAAATATAAAATTGACATACCTATGCAATATATATCTGAACTAAAACGTTTCTGTTGAAATGCTTAATCCAACATTGTTAATTGTCTATTAATTTGATTGCATAGAACAGTAATAATGTACAGTTTCTACCAATGAATCTTATTTGGTCGATGCCGGTTTCATTAGAATGACCTATCACTTTGCTTCTGTAAGCAACCTGTACTTTCTCTCGCTCGCATACAATAAATACAGATTATAGAGAACAAAAAATTACAATTAATTTTGAAGCCTTGGCATTATTTAAAAAAAAAAATTAAATAAAATAAAATAAAATAGAAAACAAAAGCTTCAAACTTAAATAGCCCTGTCTAACATCAATGTGTTACTATAGTCACAGTATACATATGCTACATGGTATTGGTTATTGCAAATGGCAGAGTCTTCAACTTTATCACAATTTATCAGAAACATGATTATCTCACCTCCATAGAGACGACTACTAGATCATTTGTACCGTACTTATATAGTATGAGCGAGACATTTTCATGACAACGCTGGTTTAACCATGATTCCGGGATCATTATATAGTGTACACACACTAATGAGGTAGACCATCTTTGAATGATTCAACATCAACCCCACCTCCTTACTTCACATTCTCAATGATTTTGTACTGTGACACCTGTGAATACAGACACCTGGGTAAACCGACTAATCTAAGTACCAAAATTATCTTGGCTTCCAATACTTAAATTTGATGTATTGTGGACCTTGATAACCCAGAACGCTGTCAAATTCGACAGTATATTCTGGTCCAAAGCTTAGTCGGTTTACACAGGTTTCAGTTCACTGTATTAAAGGTTTGTTATTTTCGTTCATGATTTGAGGAAGTTGGTCAAGGTTCTACAGTACTATATTTCGTGGGGAGGTAGATTTGAATAAAAACAAAATCCCTTCCATGGGAAGTCCTGAGGCTCTCGCACACACCTGGTTCCATCATTGAGGTGGTCTCGTTGAATTACTATATTATTAATATGTTGCATTGTTCAAGTTATTGAAATTGTTTTACCATGCAGCTAATTTATAGTCCTCGCTGCATCCATTGCTTTCTACCCTTGATGACCTTACCCACTATTCCCATGTCTGTCAGGCAGTGACCAGTGCCCGTGTCGTGCTGACCTGGCCAGAACAGGTGGTTCAACTTAATAAGTAGATGTCAACACCCTCTGCTTACCAAGACATACAGCCATGGAAATTATTTTTCAAGAGAAATTTCTCCCATCTTCTGCAATCAACTCGCTAGATTTTCCCAGGAAACTTTGTATGCTACAATATAGCAGCAGTTAGTATATCAAGAGAGATAAAGTGGGAAAGTTCATGGGTACACGCTTGGTATCATTTTATTGCCATCGACTTTCGAGAATGGCCACTTCTCCATCCACCTGAACCTAATTTGTCCTGTATTCAACACAGACTTTCTACTTGGTATTCAAGGCTGTCTAGAGAACACAAAAGCTAACGGAGATTCCAAACATATTTGTAGAGCACATGTTAGAGGGGTTTAGAGAGAAGCCGCCCGAGAAGTTTGACTTGGCCTTAACTGCTGTGTACAGGTATTCAGGTTGTTGAGAATCACATCCTTGTGATCACGACATCACTTACATTGGCCCATCAGATCATTTTACTGAACAAGAACGAAACCCTTAGCTCCCATCCCATCCCAATTTTTTTTATTATATCTTATTTTTCTCTGCATTAAATTTGAAGTAAACAATGGTCCAGATCCTTGTTTCTTTCCAATGATATACAAATGATCCTCAGTGTAGGAAGCTTTTAAGTTTTAATGAAATGTTTTATTTTTATCATGATTTTAAAAATATATATGTATTTAGAAAAATATTTTGATGTGTTTTATGAATGATTTAATGAGGCAGATCTCGAGACTTAAGCACCATTGAAGCCGTAATGACAGCTGAGAGGTTCACACTATAATGACGTGATTAATGAGAAATTTGTGACGGGAGATATAAAAATATGCAGATGAGAAAGTGATCTAAACACTATCGTGATATTAAAAAAGTCGAGCAGCATTTTTCATAAACCTCTCTGAATGAACACATAAAAATGCCTTGTACAAACAAATAAACTCTCTAAATTGTTAACAGAGTTATACCGAGCTCTCAAAAACACAATGTCATCTCGGTACTTTTCAGTCACTGGCAGTATAAAAACTTAATACCATTTCTTAATACGAAGCCAACCAACACTGGTTCCAAGTCCTTGAAGTCCTTCCATCATCACAACCACAAACGCCCCATCACAAGACGTTCCGTGGACAGTGGAAGGTTGCCTGAGAGGCTGTTTCTCCGTCGTCATTTTTGTTTTCGGGCAGTTGATCTCGAAGCGTAGGAAGTGAAGTCTGGCGTCGGTCAGGAGCAGTTTCTTGGATCAAGAGATCCTCAGAGCGCACCTGGATCTCTGACAGTTCTGTGCAGAACCATAGATCAGAAGTCACAGTTGAATGGGCAAGTTGTGGAACTTCAAACAGAAAACGGACCGTGTTCGGTCACCTTGGTTTAATCTGAGATTTGGACTACGCACCCCTTGCATTTCTTCTATGTTCCGTCATGGTCAGCTGATACGCTTTTTTCCTTGGCAGGACGTAAAAGTTGTTGCTGGTTCATCAGTAATGGATGTCGCGTACATCTGTCGGTGTAGTTGGTTGTTGTGGTTGAGATTCTTGTTTTGACATGGCCTCTCCATGATGTGACCCTAAATTTGATGGGGCACCACTGGATAAGTTGGATGAAAGTGCACGTTCTATTTGATCTTGACAAGCTCGTAGACAGTCCTAAGTTGAGGGAGAAAAAAAAATGCCAGAGTTAGTGAGAAAGAATAATTGATTATCATGTCTTGAGTAAGATCTGATCAGTATAAATACATGTCAAGCCTGAGCATGAATATCCTGTGTATTAGAAACCATTAAATTCAATGAAGCAAGCTACATTCCCATGAAAAGTGATGACCTTTCTACCTCCCATAACAGGAGATTATGGGCATCTTGGGATGAGAAAACAAAGTGGCTGTAACAGGCGGCTAGTTAATCAGAAGGGTTTGATAACATATTAAAGGAATGTTGCACATCGTAGCACTTGTTGAGCGTTTGACCAGACCCTCACTCATCACTTCTATACTAGACCCCAGCATCAACTGGAGAATTCTATAAATCCAGCAGACAGATTGACAGGTTGTTAAACCAGAGGAGCTGGATAAATAAAGGGGTAAAGCTGGTTTTAATGTTGATCTTCTGGTGGTTGGGCTGGGAAGTTGGTGGGCACTGGTTTCAGTCTGCACATGTACTCCACTGCCTCCCATTTTAACCAGATCCATTTCACAGATACAGCTACAATAAACCCTGCTTTCATTTGATAGTGGACCCCTCACCCAGCAATAACTAGATGTAAGTATGGAGGTCCTAACTCTACCCTAATCTAATCACTTGTTATTTCCCCCCTTTTACACTTGGTTTGACAGACAGTTACAAGATTGCCAGGGCAGTGGTTCTCTTGGCCCAAGCACAATGGTCTCTCTGTCCTCACAACTGGTCTCATGCAAGGAATACAACCATGTTTCTCTAACAGGTTCCTCTCAATGTTTTGGACCAATCGCAGATGCTGGCTCACTTATTTCACACCAATTTGACTTCAAGAGTCTGTTGGATTAAAGCCTGCCAGACTATATTTCTTCATCAAGCTGATTTGTCAGATTCTAGGTGCAAGAGTAGATACAGAATTCTCTCACAGTAAATGAATCCTGTCACACCGACAGGTCACCACCCCTGTCTAACTAGGTCAGGAGAATACTAACACCTATTGGATAATATCTTAGCTGCCTTGTGCTATTCTTTTGATGGGATCATAGGCGCCCAGCCAAGGGAGGTCTAATGACGCAAGGATTGACCCAGAGGTTAAGTTGATGGGATAACATTCTGTGCCTCCAGGGCTTATCTAGATGTGTGTGGCAGAACTACAAAGTATCACTATCCTGCAGTGCATTCTCCAGGAGCTGACCACCCTTGGGATGGGGCAGAGACCAGTGATAACGGAGGTCTGTTAAAGAGACTTTAAAAAAGCACCTCCAACATGTGAGGGTCAGACAGCAGGCTTCTCCAAACAGTTCTCTGTGATGTTTAGATGTATGATGACACCACGAGATGGGAGAGATGGAATGGAGACCTGTTAAGAATCCAACAAATCACTTAGTGGTCTTAGAGAGCTCTCAATGTCAATGGTAATAATACCAAGAACCTCCTAATTTAAATATATCCAGCTTGTAAAAATACTTACAATATCAATTCCTGTTATTTGATGTAGCCATAGTAGGACTTGAGGTGGTGTTGAACACGATAAACCATGGGCTGCGGCTCCCACACTCCCAGCGGCGATCATGGATGGGGGATACATCATAAATGTGTGGTCTGAAATATACCAAAATGAACAACTATAAACACAACGACAAAGTTAGTTCAACATCTAAACACATTCTGGTGAATATTTATGGTAGTCGGGGATCTGTGAGCCCCCAACTCCAGCGGCCTACAACAATTCAATAGCTCATTCATCGACCGAGTTCAAATTCAATGGAAATGGAGACGCCATGTCAAACTCGACAATAAATTGGCAAACAAGTTAAAATTCATTGCAAGAGTCCCATGTCCTAAAATTCAGAATTTGTCAATAGCATATGATTGTAGCCCAAAGAAAGCTTACAATACCAGTCATAGACCAGTTTCTTTCATTGCACCAATGCTCTTACCACAGTATGGGAAGGTCTCATAGATACAAACAGACCCAGTTTAACCCTGGTTGGCCAGTGTTATGTCTTTTTATTCTTATTCAGGGTTTATGAAAATTTGGCTGACTTACTACTTATTGTATAGGGCTATTTGAGAGGAACGTACAAGCTTTTCTTTGTACCTCTGTTCGCTCTCACCTTAGGAGTGACCTAATTTTGAAATAAAATACTTTGACCGTGCAATTCCCTAGTTCTATTGACCGGTCTGATGATAGGATATCAAATGTCTTAGGTATATATACCAAAGTTATGAATAGATTAGAGGTAAAACTATGTGCATCACAACTGTCATCCTCATATCTGAGTCACAGTCGTGTGTGGCTTGAGGGTACTTGGCTTATAGTAAATTGTTATCACTTTGTGTGCAATTGAGCGAGGCATAGGTATGATTAAAGATAGGAGCCAATAAAAACGGAAAGCTACACTTGAAAAATGAAAAAAAAGGTCGAGCCGAGCAGGTGCAAAAGTTTGAAGAGCACGCGTCTCGGGCTAGTGAAGGTGCATCTCACTTAATGATGGTCCCGACTTGTCTTTGACTTGACACGGTTTACCTACACGAGAGAGCTCAATACAAACGGTTATTCGTCCTGTACCAGCTGCTGTGGACACTTCTTACATTGTGTAAGACATAAAAGACTTCCATCACAGCGATGGGACTTTTTTCTATAGGTATTCGGCCCACGACAGGCAGATGTTCGCGTGTACTGAGACTTGGAGACAATAAAGGGAACGTGCCATTTATCAGATGAAAAATAGGCACTTTGTTGTCGAGAGATTATATGCGCACGAGACCTGAAATTACTGTACATAGTGCCGAGATATCTTGCTAGACATCTGCCTATTTTTTTTTATTCATATGAAATTTGATGAGGCCTCTTTAAAAGGACAAGGGGTCATATTTTCACTTCAAGCCTATATTCCACCTGCTGTGTCTTGGCCTATACACAGAGGTCATTCCTAATAAATAACTCTAAAACGTACTTATTTAACTGATACAGACAACCATATAAATTGTCCACATTTATTTAATAGCCTCTGCCTGCTTTGTGCTGGTACCCCAAAAAGACACTCGGAGAATTGGAAATGACACTTAATGATATGTTATAAGTCCCGATATCAATTAACAAGAATGAAGATTCAACATAAATAATCTATGATACCGTAAGAATTATTTAGAAAAGATTGGTAATTGATTATGAATTTAGCATTTGATAACTACCTTAACAATTACTAAGAAATTAGTCTGTTTATAAACAGCTAGTCTTCTCTCTACCAATGGTTCAGTATGCAGCCATGAGAAACTCACAAGCAACCAGGATACAATAGCTAGCCTTAATTAATAAACATTCCACTGGGTAAAAACCAGGCATTCATCACACCTCCCAGGTTTGGGGTCAAAATCTGCATACCAAACAAAGATACATTGGCTTAGAATTTCACCAGATTCAGAAGAGATAACCAACAGAATAACAAATAATCAAATTTAATTACTAATGACGTCGATTGTTAAGAATTTTTTTGGATAAAAAAATAATTACGGAATGCCTAATTATGTAATAACTCGTAAGCTTCGTATCAGACTTCAAAGAGCAGAATCAATTTTAATGATGTTAATTAAAGGTATTAAATTATTATAATGTATTGTTTGCCTTTTGTTATATTTAATACTCCAGTATTCCTGGTTCATCAATACTGATACTGAATTGTTCAAGTATTGAAAGAGCTTTGATGAAACTTGAACAAGCTACAGAGTTGAGGCATGGCCTTGGTACAGGTCCAGGGGGAATAACTCTTGTCGCCCATTGACTGATCTAGTCAGTACTACGATGCTATTCATTTCCAAGTTATTTGTCAAATATGGAATCAGAGTTCTCTGAAGGTTTCGCATGGAGAAAATACTCTGTGATGAGATTTAAGACAATCAGATGATCAATGGTTTGCACATTTCATAAGAGTATTTCTTTAAGTTTATCTTACCTATTCTGCTGTTAAATTCCATTTTAACTGAATCTACTACATTTTCAGCTATGAGAACCTTTTCTTACCATTGATAAAGTTCTAACATTGTAAAGGGTTAATTTGTTGTAATTCATGTACAATATGATTGTGGTTAAACCCAGCAATTACGATGACCCATTGTTCAAAATCAGCTTTAATGTTGCTTAACAAAACACCAGATGGTTTAGTTAACAGTATATGAAGGCTGTGGGAACTCCACATCCACAACAGCAGATAGTTAAATTCATTAACAACACTAGTTAAATTATAAATGTCTATTTATCAATTATAAGCTCACATGGACAATTCCTGCTTTTTGTTTACTATTAACACTTTTTCCAGGATGACAAAATCTGTGACAGGACACCCCCCCTCACTCAGAAATAAAAAAAAGCCAGTTGCCTGTTATTCGTATTCATTGCCAATGTGCTGAAATTTGATAATTTCTATTTTCACATTCATATATTCGTTGGTTTTGATCAACTTAACAAGCAAATACCCATAGAAGTCCAGCCAGCTGGGGGCAAGGAGTGACCAGGAACTAAGCTACACTTAGTGGACCAAGCTTGTGTAGTCACCTCAGCTTAGCTGACAGGATGCGTTCATTTCAGTTGACTGCCACGATCAGCTGATTCAACAGGAAATACTCTCATAAACACAGACTTAAGAACATAAACTTCTTTTGAAATTTACAAAATCAACCCCATGTCGGAATAGATCCACTAACTTAAAACTGACAACATTTCAGACAAAATTGCATTGATTTCATTTTTTGATACCCTGGAAGTTAACATATCTTAGCACCTTTGATGTGATTGTGAAAGTAAGGTGTATTATTTCTACTGCCAGCCTACACCTCTGTCCTGTGATAAAAAGTTATACTATTTAGACTTTTGAATTGGTGATAAATACAGAATGGTGTTAGAAGCTCAGCCGTGCAGACAGATGGCTGGTTCAAGTAAGCTATCTGACTCTGAGCCCAGGATACATTTGCTACTATGTCAATACCACGTGTTAGGCTCTTGGATTTATGAATGAAATACCACAGCGACTGCTTCAGTGCTGCCCTACACCAATCAACAGCATTCAACCAGACACCAGTATGAATGCCTCATTGAGTCATTCTCCTGGTGTAATAAGTCAGATAGAAGCCAGAGCCTGTGTTGCAATATATTAATGGAAGTTAAATTTTATGATAAAACCTATAAGGTAAATAAAGAGCTGAACAATGGAAATACATGTAGTTTGAGTGAGTGAGCGAGTGATTTGGACATTGCTTTGAGCAATATTTCGACCATAAAGCGACAATATAACTAAGTATGATAGGATTAACCGGACAGGTGCATCTATCCGTGTACAGCCATCATGTAGAGGAAATTAATCTTTCCTTCATGACAAGGGACCATGTTAGTTAGAAACTGAAAGTAAAGTTTACTCACCAGTTGAACATAATGCTATAAAGGTTTGGGCGTGTCGTTTCATCACATCTGTTTTATCTTTCTCGAAAGGAAGTCTATTTAAAATTTGCTCCAAGAAGTCATGTGGCGTGATTGCAGAAAGGTCCCATTTCAATTTATTAAGTAGTAACAATTCCATATCCTGAAAAATACAAGTTATGAGGAAAATGTTAGATTTGACTTGATCAGTTCAAGACAAACTTCACCATTTGATGGTGTAAAGTTTTAGAACAATAAACAATGCAGTAATTCAATATGGTGTGAACTTAAGCTACCATAACCCCCTTCACACAAGTCACTTTTGACATACAAGTTATTAGTCTGTCAAGATAGATAGGATCTGCCTGAACAATGAATATTTGCTTACATATATACATCCCTCTTATACAGTTCAGTGCACTACTTTATAGCGGAATTTAAAGGGCATGGCCTGTCTCAGAGAGATAACATAAAAACAGAAGAAAAAAAAGAAAAGAAAAAATACCACCCAGACTGTTTTTGTCAAAATTATATCACTTCAATGACATCAAGAAATATTTAGCACTAGGCCTACCCTACCCATAAAATTTATTTTTTTGTACCGTAGTTTTTATTCGAACAAGACTATCTAAAGCTTTTTCCATTCATGTTAAAGAGCATGAACAGGCTATGGTACAGTAGAGCAGACCACCGCTCGTGAAGGCAGTATCGCCTTTCCCCTCATCATCATACCACTTCCTTTCTCGCGGACCTCCAACACAGAACGTCGTATCATTATCAAGTATATGCATACTGTGACATACATGAATGAAGAAAGCAAAGGGTGCCGTCATTTTCACGGTCTGTTTTCCACGACTCCCGGTTACGCAATTTAGTGTTGTGTAGCAATCCATTCCCAACATTAAAATAGCATTATCGCCAACGATATCATGATATGGTCGATCGGGCGAAAAGCCTGGCTCCAGTGACGATTTGGCTAGATCAGTTCCAAGCTCCCCCGGAATGTTTTCGATCAAACGCGTTCAAAGTAGACATTACCCCCCCATTCAATAAAGCTACGTCCCCGTAAATTAAAATTAATACCCCTTCGGATAAGGTTTAGAATTATAGTCGTACAAATTTCACACTCCAGTGTATTCATATACCTAAATCATGGTCACGTTGTTTATTGTTTATACATCGATTATGTAACCGACACGCACGTATTCAACAGCCAATTAGACGTAACTAAGACTTAAGCCACACCTACGCTAGGGGACCACGCCCTCATGGGACTGTCTCCCCGCCGCATCTCGCGCAAATCCGCGTGCCAAAATGAATACATTGTTTATATATTCCACGCACTGCCAGCTGTAAAATTATACTCATTGACCATATAGAATGTTTACATATGGATACATGATTGTAGGAAATGTAGCAGCCATATTATAAAATTGTAGCTTGTAGTCGTAAAAGGAACAAAATATATGTACCATCAAATCCTGTGGGTGGACGGAGTTGTCTGTGTATATCACCAACTTCTCAGCAGTCAAAGGTAATGTCTCTTTTAATTTCGATGCCAAGAACATACAAGAAGCTCCTAATAACTGTAATCTGCTTCTGTGAACGTCTTTAATTGAAAGAAATCGGTCTAAGTAGTTCATTGATAATGGAAACACCTCTTCTTCACATTTTTGTTCTTCGCAAACCTGTGGAAGTAAAGAAAACACAATGTAACTATATTCTCCATTGTCAATCTCATCCCTCCCGCTTCATCATCGACGACCCAAAAGTTTTCCCTCCAAATTTTTCAGTGACGTCGATGAGTTATTCATGCACATACCTCTAAAGCAATTTCCCAGGGAATGTTTTACATCTAGACGCAACAATAAAAATGGTTCGAAATTCCGCAAAAATTAAATCCGTGACATCAGAAAATATAGTTTTGTCATTTTAAATTAGGTTCGGTAGATCTAAACCAAAGTGGGGAAATTAACATGATTTGTTTGTTGAACCTCAGAAAGTTATGGAATATTTTTGCAAAATGAACTTCTATCTGAATATAGTTGTTAACTAACTTGCAGTGCAAAGTTTGAGAATTTGAAATAGAAAGCTGCAAAGCATACAAGAAAGATTCCAGAAAAGGCCTTCGTCCCATGATCCAGGCATGCCCTACATATATGAACACCCACCCTGTGAAAACCGCGCCAAGTCGCGCGTATTCCGTCTCGAGAAAGTTCGTAAATCTCTCAAAATTCAACTATTCTATGAAAATATACATTCATATCATTATTTAACTACACATAGACATTTCCATCAAATTTAAAACTAAAGAATTAGTTTAGAATTACTAAAGAAAGAAGTTTAGTTACCCGTACCCTGCAAATTCACTGCGTTTTAAGCCAAGTTTGGCTCGATTAATTTACATATAATTGAAGTTCTGAGAAAATTTATTTACAGACACAATTTGATGAATTACATATCAAATTGAAGGGGAACATTCGTGCAAGGGAACCATGGAGAAAAAAAAATTAAGATGCGCCTTCTAAGAACTGTTCTAATACGTTTTAGGGGAGGACCCTCCGACCCATCGGCTATGCAACCGTATCAGGAATGCTGGCTAGCCTGCAACATGGCCGACTTTAACTGTCGCATCGGCTGCAAACTACCGTAGTCTGCATGACAAAAGTAAATCAAGTTAACATTGTCGAATTTATGACAACTAGGAAAATAAACCTTCACACTCGAATTGCGTAACACTTTGCACTGTTGTTAATCTCCCTAAACCATTATTAGTTAACTTTCTTAACAGCACCCCTCGCCCGGGCGAATGAATGGAGGCCGAGGGGCTAAACAACCATGGCATATACCCACCTCTAACATCCACTGAGAAACCATCCGTCTCATGTAAGGTCTGACGTCTGTCTGAACACAGTTAAAGTACGACGGTGATGGCAGATATTTATCCTCCATTGTTAACAAATTATGAAGAATTCTATCATCCTTAATAAGCACAGGGTCCTCGTATGCTCTCTTGATAGAGTCCGATTCACAGCACATCAAATCTGCAGCCATGTTCCGCCGGCGATCACTCTGGAACAAGTGGTAAAATCTCCAAAAAAGCGTTGCAAAGACGAAGAATCCAGCGAATACACAGCTAATAAACTGTTGTTGATTATACAGTGACTATATATAAAGATAGAAAAAGCCTTGGTATGGCCGCTACAGCAAAATACAGAGGGTATCGTCAGTACATAAATACCGATGTTCACTCTATGCTTAGCTGCGGCCAACAAGTTCGTTTTGGCCTTGTTCAGACCTCTTATATTTATGTAGGAGCCACGGCAGTGGTGAATGAACAGCTGACGGACAATGAATGGACGCACTAATGCGCATGCGTTACAGCAGGTGCTCGCTGGCTCTGCCCCCTTCGCCGAAGCGAATTTGGTAAATTATTGCGTCACTATAAGCAAAAATAGCATGAAAACTATATAAACTCACGAAATAATATTCAAAGTGTCCATTGCAATTGTTTTACTCTTTTAAAATGTTGTTATTTTATTTTTTTTCTCACTTTCTTTCCCCTCGATCTCTGACCTACTTAGCCGAAACGGATCTTTGTTGTCTCATGAATATTGATGATCACGTGTGAGTGACAGCTCATAAACAACAGGCGGATTCCAATACAATTTGAGATTCCAACACAGCCAGACAGAGAGAAAATGGTATTCAGTGCAAACGGGTCGTAATTTTTGTGTAATAAAAGTCCAAAGTAGTCATGTATGTACCTTTGGTAGAACGAAACTTTGAATTTTTCATGATGCCAAATATTTAATTTTACACAATTCTTTGATTTAATTTTATTTCATTTATTATTCTATTTGATATTTTAGTAGATCTTTTTGGCATATCTGAATTTACAGAGAAGTTTCAATGGGTCGAACTCTCTGGTGACTTGTTTTCCTCAGATGTCACATTTAGTCTAAGAAGATTTAATAAATTCATCTGATTGTTGTTGTTTTGTGTACATACGTGTATGAATATTCTGAAAATGGGTTGCCGTGTCTTCGTTTCTATTTATAGCGTAATTGGGACAAAATGTTGAGTCCTTGTCCAATAGGAACGGTGTCGTCTCTAACATTGCCTGTGGGTGAATGAGTCTGTGAACCAAAGCGGAATGACGGACAGCCAATTTCTAACGTTCGCTCCACCCATCTTAAACTCCACCCACATCAAGTCAATCAGCTGACCGGCCAAGCGCCTTTGACGACGGGACAGTCCATTGATCAGTCCCCTGATCAGACTTGACCATAGACCTTTCGGTCACCGAAAGTCGACAAAACATAAACTATACTTCATCAAATGATCTCTTGTTAATCCTAATAAACAAAAGAAAACAATTAGTTTTCACGGCAAACTCGCTTTCTAAGTAATTTTCTTTTCCTTTCTAAATAACTTTCCAAAGCCATTGATGAACTGTTCCTTGACCCAATCTGCCAGCTTCACAGTTTTACAAGCGAATCGTCTCCGACATTTGAGACGCGTGTGTGTGGGGGGAGGGGATAGGGGTATTATCGATTGATTATTTGATGATGTTCAAAGTTTGCATGCATAGCCATTGCATGTACAAGATCAATTTAAATGATCTATGGTAGCAATTCATGGTTTCTCGAAGCACGATCGGTCAACATGCATCATTCAAATAGTGATATTCAAATCATTTATCTGGGGCTGATCATCGCATTGTTCATTGAAATCATCACCCATCATGACACGCTGCCATTGCCAAGGCAATGCAATGAAGTACGATACCCGATCCAATCATCAAAGCCGCAGCGGCAGATTAGTATTAGGGGCCTACCTATGGAAGCCGGATGCGGCCATCTCGTGTTCTCGCATTTTCGCATCGATAATAGTAACGCGAAAACGCGACCCGAAAACGCGATTTCGTATTTACCTCGCGTTTTCGCATCACATTTCGCGTCACTGTTGTCGATGCGAGAATTCGAAAACAAGAGATGGCCGAATTCGGCTTCCATAACTACCGCATACATGGAGAACATATTATATTACAACAATGTTACATGGAGAACATATTATATTAAAACAATGTTGCTGTTGATATTGCGACTATGTTACGATTATGACGGGTGGATGAAGTACATGTGCCCCGAAATTGTGTTGATATTCCACATGTACACATTATCATGACGAATGTCGCCTCGTATATATGTGGAGAAAAACTGCAATATTCCCTGTCAATCCAATCATATCACCACATGTATGCGAACCTTCTACTCCAACATCATGGGTATCGCCTGAAATTGTTTGAATGTATAGCCTATCCGAAGCGAATTCTCGTGCAACTGAGTTGCTGAATAATACAATAATAATAATAATGTTATATTTTCTCTAAATATGGTGTCTAACAAATTGCAGTCAGACTATATTGGTGAAACTGCAGTCGGAATATAATGATGTAGAAATCGAGAAGGAAGTTTGTTTGTTTATTTTTATTTAACTTCTCCGTGCCAGAACACATCTTTTTACTTTTATGTTGTCTAATATATGCAATGGAAAATAATTATATTAAACTGGTTCACGCGCTCATTATGTCAGACGAAATAAAAGTGGAGACAATATTCCGAGCACCTCTCATTTTCGCTTATTCCAATACGATATCAAAGCTACACATTGTCTTATTAAATCATTTTCTTTTTCGTTTCGCAGTTGAGCTACAGCGTAAAGTCCCCCACCCGCAATCATCGTTGGGTGCGAACGATCCACTATAGAAGCACTGGGCTCTCCAATAATTAAGCTCTCAAGAAATCCTGCCGACGATGATCTAGAGAAAGAGACCCATGGTGTTCTGTCTGACACTGTGAACTAAGTTTTTATTTATTTATTTATTTCTTTTTCATTTTCAATATGCAAATTTTCCCTGGCTGCCTCTGTTTGGTCAAAATACTGGCTGGCCATTGGTTCAGTTAATGACCTCTGCATGTGCCGATTGGCATATTATCATTTACATAGATACCATATCCAATGTTCACAGCCTTGGTTCAGAAATGTCACTGGTTTGGGGGGTGTTCATTGGTTCGATGTATGACCTCTGTACCGATTTAGATATTCCTATTTGCACCAATTAAGCACATCCAGTGATTGGTTCGGTTCACACAGCCATGGCAATTGGTATGACCTCTGTGTCAATTTGCATATTCACATTTGCATTATAGCACATTCAATGATTGATTCACAAAGAATAGTTACTGTTGGGGTTAAAATAGTGACTGGTCAACCCGCCTTTGCGCATTATTGAGAGAACAAAGAAAAGTCTGTCTGTGCAGTGACCCATCAGTTCAGTCGATCAGCTTCTGGTTTGTATAATTTCACTTTTAACACAGGGGTATATTTTCAACTGGTGAGAGCTGGCATATTTTCATGTGATATTTGCCAAATCATTCATTATTCTAAGCATAATGACATCTTCTTTGAATACTGAGAAAACAATATATAATATTATGCCAGATATCACCAGTTCAAAATATTCCCCTGAGTTAAAAGATATAGGGCAAAATAAAATTATACGAACCATTAGCTGATCAGCTGAAGTCACGGGTCACTGCACAGACCATCCTCGCGAGCCAGTGTATCAATCAATAGGTTACGTTCGATACACTGGCTTGGTTAGTTTTACCGATAGCAGTTCTGGATATAAATAGCTCGAGGGGTTTCCACTAAACCGAACCAATCAGTAAGCACGCTGAAGCAGCTCATCAGGCCAATCTGCAGCGAGGTTTGAGATTTGACTCGGTTGGATTTCATCGCCGGCTAGACTACCTATGAAGTTAGACTGAAATCGACATCGGGTGTCAAAGCGAAAACCGCAGGCTTCAGATACCGACGCGCTAATTCAAAACAACCGCTGGGGATGAAATATACGAGACTGTGTACGCAACGCAACCATCACTCGAGAACTCATCCGAATCACCAAAAAGGTCCAGGTAAACCCTCTGCGAGGATTCAGGGATTACCTGGACTTGTGCAGATGTGCACAGACAGACTCTTCTTTGTTCTCTCAATAATGTGCAAAAGGCGGATTTGGTTCAATGTATGACCAAGGTACCTATTTCCAAATTCTCATTTGCATCTACAGCACATTCAGTAATTGGTTCAAGGCCTTGGCCCATTAATACTCATTCATTCATATCTGTCTTGTGGTCATATAAATACCATACTTGCCAAACATTCTGCACTATCTCCGGAACGACAAAATCGGACACTCCATGACTTTGTAGTTTATCATATTAGGGTCATTTTAAGCCTATTTGCATAACCCCACGAGCAGAGGATTGTATTTAAATTCAAGATGGCCGCATGAGGATATCAGAAAAGTGATGTTTTCGTCATTTTCTTCAAAAGTTCTGCAAAACTGTGCAAAAACTATTTTATTTCACATCAGATTAATATTTACTGATTTATAAAATTCGGAAAATCAACCAAAAAAGACCTTTTTTGAAATTGACGTCATTCACGTGTCAAGCACATCCAGTGATTGGTTCGGCATCTTTGCTGTGACGTCATCAAAGCAGTCATTTTTTATTGTTTTTACATTTTCTGGTAGAGCTTGATCCAAGGGTATAGTGTGGTGAGTTTCATCGAGGGGTAAGAAAATAAGAAATAGTTCTGGTTATCGTTTATCTTCATGTGTTTACAGAGAACAATAGGAATTGTTTTCACCTCAAAATCAACTATTTTGCACATTTTCCTTTACAGCCCTGTTATACTCGACACTGATGAGACTCAGTGCCTTGAAATTTTTCAAAGTATACAATATGATGTTATACTTCATGCCAATTGAACAATTTCTTGTAGTGGAAGTATTTTATTTTGGTACTTCTGTATACTGCGCCTGACTTGGGGTCATTTACCCATCTAAAGATACAAGGTCCAAAGGTTGGTCATATAAGGATGCATACATACATTTCTCTCACAGATGCATGGATGAGCTTTCAGAGACAGTGGCCTTACAGATTTTGAAACCACTGAAATGTTGAGACACGAATGTTTAAAGTTCGACCTTCTAATTATAACCACCAAAGTTAGTTTTCATATAATAAAATCAGAACAACTTAACAGATTGTTTTTCTCTCTCAGATTTGGTATATGCATGCCAACGTGCCATAAGATGTTGCTTGGGAGTGCATTTCACCCACGTATTGCCATAGGTGCCGCCATCAGCAGATCAACTTCAAATTTTGTTTCTAGACAATAAAATTAGAACGACACGACGGTTGGTTGGTTGGTTGTTTGAAGTTTAACGTCGCACCTAAACCTTATTGGTCACACGGCGACGATGACCCAAACAAACACACCCCATCAAAACCCCAACCCTAACAAAAACCTAACCAAAACTACAAAAAAAAATTGAATTTCGAATTTTGAAAATAGGCTCTATACAGACACTGGTGATCACAATGGATCGTCAGAGAGCCTAATTTGTTTGGCAGTTTAATCTACCAAACATGGTACAAACCATGCTGCCCTAAGCTGGAGGGCGACGACACGACGGATTCTTTCTAAATTCGGTATGTGGGAGATGTTTCCGATTCCTTTCTTTTCATATATGGCCAAAGGTGGCGACATCTTTGACTATATCTCCATAACGATTATAGCTAAATAATCATTGGACCTTTCACAGTGGCGAACGCCCGATATTCTAGCATTGTGCTGTCCTGACCACTTAGGGACGATGACAGGCTTGCGCAATACACCCATCTCATTGCTAAAGATAAACAATAAACACCTGATTGGTTAACTGGGCCAAAATTGACAAGTAGGAAGTAGCAATTGGACAGTTGGTAATTGTGCAAGTCTCCCCATTTAAAGTCTATGAAATCCTGGTTGATTTATAGTGCAAGTGTAAGAAATATATAGCCCGTGACATGATCTCGATTCCAAACTGTTTTCTTGGGCCTAGAAGCATTTCCGAATATACGTTCTGTGTGAAGCCTTTCCTGGTGTTCAATATATGAAAGCCTATATATTCTACAATCGTTGCGACGTGGTCACCTTTGCCTGCACTGGAATGCCATTATATAGGTCTGGCCAGTGCACTAAACCCAAACTGCGATCTAAAATTATCGAACTCCAGCTAGTGATTGTACACACAATATAAGTTCGATCAACATGTGTGGGCTTGTATTGTTAACAATTCCGTCATATTCGCGTATAAATGTCCAACATACCTCGCAACAGCACTACCGTGGGAGAATATGCAGATATATTCCATTTAGCGATGTTTCATTGGCTATATGCTTTGGCATCTATTCCAGGTCATCGATCGTAAAACGCATGTTCTTACATGTCTTTGAGACCTGCACATGTGTGTCAACCATATCTTCTCAAGAGTTTGGAATGACAACAAGCCTATACAATAAGCTCATGGGTGTATTTATATGTTAGCTGTACTAAACAAACAGTATATACCGTTAGAGAATATATTACCAATATTACTTATGAACGTGGGAACTTTACTTACTCATATCGATTAAACCGCGTGTATACAAGATCGATAGTCAAACAATAACTCCATGACCCAGCTACCGTCCTTAGATATAACGGTATATACAAATCTTAATAGGTCTTAATAAATAATCCATACTGGAAGCTTTGAACATCTCAAGAAGTGTGTGGTGATTGGCATGTTTCGTTGCCGAGCCTTATTCCTATAAATACATCTTTTTGCTATTGTCGGATACGTTTTAACAATTTCCAGAGAGATAATTTATATACATGTTGTATTCTATGTACATGTACTTTCGAATGTTTACTTGTGGGTCCATTTTGTCTATACGATTCATTTTGTCTTGCCATAAGTTATGTTTTGCTACAAGTTGAGTTCAGATATATATGCATTTTTCATTTACATTTAATCTATAAGTTATTCCTCGTATTGAAATTGAAATCTAACCACTCAACAGATATTTATATAAAGTCAAGATATTTTACGTTTTGAAGATATAAACGGCATGTTTTTAAGATGTTTTTATCTTCACTCCCTGCAGCTTAAGACATATAGTCCGTCATTCAATATTCATCCATAATATTCCATAAGCCAAAGACCTAATTTATATATGTTATATCAGCATCAAATTAGTGTACATTAACATAGGCAAGGTTTTCTATAAAAGAGAAGCGGTCAACTGTTTTCAATAATGCCGACAAGTCATCATGAAATATCAAACACTTGTCGTTGATCAGTATTCTCATTCCCCACGATTTTCATTGTAAAGTCGTTCTCTAGAAGATGATGTACCTCCGCCATGTATTGATTGTGACTGTGCACATGAACACAATGAGGATCTTGAAGTATACATGGATTCATAAGCCGAATTAGACGCTCGTATTTACCATCAGCAAGCGATATATATCGCCAAATTTGAGAAATTTTGAATGGAGGCGTTTGGTGGTATAGCCCTGTTCTATAAGTTTCCGCAACAATGTTGTGTGACATTGATTAAAATCGTCACATTACTCAGGATCTATAGCAAATACTAAAGGCAAGATATGTATACGCCATATGCAGGTTGCGCTGGAATATTACTGTCCAGAAAGAGAGAGTTTGCGATGTCGAATTGTATAGTCATCTTTCTTGTCGTACAGTCAACAAGAGAGTAGGCCCGCTTTATTTTTATAGAGATATATGTCTAAATATGATGTGCCGTTAGGGCTACAGTTTCCTTCAAATCCAGTGAAGATGGATATATATCCTTCACTGCGTCATTGATATAGCGATTATCCACAGTGAGAATATCATCTATATAGCTTTTGGTGAATGAGAAGCAATGGGTTTTGAATGATCGGGTTTGAAAGCGTCTGCATATAGTTGTGTTCATAAGAGATCAGACGTAGGTCAGCCAAAGACGGGTGCAAATTAGTACCAATTAGAATACTATACGCTGTTGGTATATTGTGTTGCCATACCATTAATGAGAATTCAAGCAACTCTGTAAACAAACATCCCATGAACGATTTATCCAATATGATTAAATCCAGATTAAAAAAAGAAAAAGAAGAAAAAAATAAAACAAATTGGCTTCACACCTTTACATGTCGCTGATTATAAGATGTAAATGATAATCTCTTCCTTCTGTTTTCGATGACGACATATTTACCAAACATGGGTGATCATATTGTTTCGATGAAATGCATAATATTGTTTCTCGTCCGTGTCAGGTTTTTCGTGGGTTAAAAATGCATGTTCCTAAACTTTCACCAGCTCACTTCCGGTTTGCCTTGGAAATGTGGATTATTTCCCAATTGTTTCACAGATTTTTATTTGCACCACAGTAGATGGTCATATTTCAACGTAGTTATAAGTTTGCTGATATCACCAAACACCACCTTGTGTTCATTTTAATTACAGTTTATCTCACGTAATACATTGTCTGCAGTTGGGCTAAAATGCGTACCCGATATATGAATTATGAATGAATAATTTGTACATAGCATACAGTATGCATTTCTATCTAACATTCCTGAGTTGATGCATGTTAATTATGTTATTCTTGTATTCGTGTTTTATAACTTCAAACAAGTTAATCTTTTCGTTCCGCTGATTTGAATTCTGTTTTTGATTCACCTCTCCAGATTACAACTGTTCCTGTATGTGTAAAAATGTCCACTACTAACCACGGTACAATGGAAACACAATTTGTCAAGGCAGTGACCTATCAAAGATTGCATTCATTATATACTGCAAAAAATCAATCCATTTCTAGTATTATTTGGAAGGGACAATACAGGTGTAAAGATCGGTCCCGTGTCACTGAGCAAGGTGTGACACGATATAGGAGGGTCATTTCCAACGAGAATTTTGGGGACCTACTGGTATGTGGGTCCGCTTTGACACTGCATGCTGAACAGTTCAGAGCGTCTGACAGATATCCTACAGTATGATTAAACCAACTCGTGTTATAATCCCAGCAAAATGCCAACAGGCAAGAATTTCACGATTCTCCTGTTTACAATAGATCTGTGAATGATGTGTCAAAAGTTAAGATTTACTATTTCCATAACGGCCTGAGGATTTTGTGATGATCCCCATTCAACAATTTGCCATTCGTATAAGAGGACCGATATATATATATATAGTAGAAATTCAGGAAAAGGGTCATAATATGTGATCTGTACTATGTCATGTATGAAATATATTTTATGTCAATCCATCTCAGTCGAACGGAACTTAACACTTCATATATATTCGTATATTGTAGCTCGCAACTGCAGATATTCTCAGTAAAGTAAAACAATACACCAATCGAGATGTTAAAGACCATTTGAGAAATATAACATTGAATGAGTTTCTTTAAAATGTTGACCAAATTATTGAAGCAATATAGAGTATCTGTATCTCAACAAAGAATAAATGACCAATTTGATATAATTTGGTGTTAGGATTTTGCGAGCATTATTCCGCTTGTCTACTTACATCAATGATAACTTGCCCACTCCTTCTATATCAGTGATATATACCGATACTGTTGTCCTTGATCTCTCTATCGATGGTCACTGTTGTCCACTATCAATGATAACTGTTGTCCACTATCAATGATCACTGTTGTCTACTATCAGTGATAACTGATGTCCACTATCAATGATAACTGATATCCACTATCAATGATCACTGTTGTCTACTATCAGTGATAACTGATGTCTACTATCAATGATAACTGATGTCCACTATCAATGATAACTGATGTCCACTATCAGTGATAACTGATGCCCACTATCAATGATAACTGATGTCCACTATCAATGATCACTGTTGTCCACTATCAATGATCACTGTTGTCTACTATCAGTGATAACTGATGTCCACTATCAATGATAACTGATATCCACTATCAATGATCACTGTTGTCTACTATCAGTGATAACTGATGTCTACTATCAATGATAACTGATGTCCACTATCAATGATAACTGATGTCCACTATCAGTGATAACTGATGCCCACTATCAATGATAACTGATGTCCACTATCAATGATCACTGTTGTCCACTATCAATGATCACTGTTGTCTACTATCAGTGATAACTGATGTCCACTATCAATGATAACTGATATCCACTATCAATGATCACTGTTGTCTACTATCAGTGATAACTGATGTCTACTATCAATGATAACTGATGTCCACTATCAATGATAACTGATGTCCACTATCAGTGATAACTGATGCCCACTATCAATGATAACTGATGTCCACTATCAATGATAACTGATGTTCACTATCAATGATAACTGTTGTCTACTTGATAACTGTTGTCCACTATCAATGATAACTGATGTCCACTATCAATGATAACTGTTGCCCACTATCAATGATAACTGTTGTCCACTATCAATGATAACTGTTGTCCACTATCAATGATAACTGATGTCCACTATCAATGATAACTGATATCCACTATCAATGATGACTGTTGTCCACTATCAATGATAACTGTTGCCCACTATCAATGATCACTGTTGTCTACTATCAGTGATAACTGATGTCCACTATCAATGATAACTGATATCCACTATCAATGATCACTGTTGTCTACTATCAGTGATAACTGATGTCTACTATCAATGATAACTGATGTCCACTATCAATGATAACTGATGTCCACTATCAGTGATAACTGATGCCCACTATCAATGATAACTGATGTCCACTATCAATGATAACTGATGTTCACTATCAATGATAACTGTTGTCTACTTGATAACTGTTGTCCACTATCAATGATAACTGATGTCCACTATCAATGATAACTGTTGCCCACTATCAATGATAACTGTTGTCCACTATCAATGATAACTGTTGTCCACTATCAATGATAGCTGATGTCCACTATCAATGATAACTGTTGCCCACTATCAATGATAACTGTTGTCCACTATCAATGATAACTGATGTCTACTATCAATGATAACTGATGTCCACTATCAGTGATAACTGATGTCCACTATCAATGATAACTGATGTCCACTATCAATGATAACTGATATCCATTATCAATGATCACTGTTGTCCACTATCAGTGATAACTGATGTCTACTATCAATGATAACTGATGTCCACTATCAATGATAACTGATGCCCACTATCAATGATAACTGATGTCCACTATCAGTGATAACTGATGCCCACTATCAGTGATAACTGATATCCACTATCAATGATCACTGTTGTCCACTATCAGTGATAACTGTTGTCCACTATCAGTGATAACTGTTGTCCACTATCAGTGATAACTGATGTCCACTATCAATGATAACCGATGTCCACTATCAATGATAACTGATATCCACTATCAATGATCACTGTTGTCCACTATCAGTGATAACTGATGTCTACTATCAATGATAACTGATGTCCACTATCAATGATAACTGATGTCCACTATCAATGATAACTGATGTCCACTATCAGTGATAACTGATGCCCACTATCAATGATAATTGATGTCCACTATCAATGATAACTGATGTTCACTATCAGTGATACCTGATGTCCACTATCAATGATAACTGATGTCCACTATCAATGATAACTGATATCCACTATCAATGATCACTGTATTCCACTATCAGTGATAACTGTTGTCCACTATCAATGATAACTGTTGTCCACTATCAGTGATAACTGATGTCCACTATCAATGATAACTGATGTCCACTATCAATGATAACTGATATCCACTACCAATGATCACTGTTGTCCACTATCAGTGATAACTGATGTCTACTATCAATGATAACTGATGTCCACTATCAATGATAACTGATGATAACTGATGTCCACTATCAGTGATAACTGATGCCCACTATCAATGATAACTGATGTCCACTATCAATGATAACTGATGTTCACTATCAGTGATACCTGATGTCCACTATCAATGATAACTGTTGTCCACTATCAATGATAACTGTTGCTCACTATCAATGATAACTGTTGCCCACTATCAATGATAACTGTTGTCCACTATCAATGATAGCTGATGTCCACTATCAATGATAACTGATGTCCACTATCAGTGATACCTGATGTCCACTATCAATGATAACTGTTGTCCACTATCAATGATAGCTGTTGCCCACTATCAATGATAACTGTTGTCCACTATCAATGATAACTGATGTCCACTATCAATGATAACTGTTGTCCGCTTCCTGTCTATCAGAGACAACTGTTTTCCACTGCCTCTCTTTCAAAAACTATTTATTAAAATATTTGTTGTTGGTTTTTGACACAATCACTCAGCTTCCAACGAAAAGAAATATTGTTTGACGTGGGAACTCATCGACAACCGCTGCCTGATGAATACCGACTCTGCATGACTAAATGACTAAGTATTGCTCTGCAAGATTCAATCCACACAGAGCCTCTTTCATGAATCAAAATGAATTTTAACACGGCTTGAATTTATCATGAATATATTTTGCTCTTTGTATACCGTTTATTGCTCGTAAAAATATTCAGCTAGTGTATGACCCAGTGACCATATACGTACACAGACATCACTTGAGATCGAGGACAAGTGACGGGGAAATTTATGATATCGCATACAAACAGCTCGGTCCGGAACAACCTATTAAAGGCGCTCTCAATCGTTAAACAAGGGATTAAGAAATTTTCAGATATTTCGAAGAAATTGTCATATCTCATATACCTATTTATATATCAGTTTTCAGGTTTTTAAATTTTCAAGAGAGGTCAGACGGTTTATAGATAGATTAATCTACTAGGCCCGGTCTTGATATGACCGGATGCAAATATCTTCATGTAAAGGAGCCACTTTATTGGAAAACTCTTGAAGTGGTCACGATAAAGTGCGGCGGCACATTTCATCTTCAGTTCATGCAAACATACCAGGTGAAAGATGGGTGTATCATTTAGCACACGACCACCTGAAATCAGTTGAACTCTTCGAAAAGTCTCTCTTCAACTTTGACCTCACATAACATGGTTGGCAAGGATCAGAACTGCGCAGGCTCTGAACTATTCCGATCAACAACAAAGTGTCGATAAGCTAAGGAAGTGGATCAGAAAATGTGACGGTTATTACCCCCGATGATAACGAATATAGATCTATATATACAGACACAAATGTGTCAAAGACTTTTGATAGATTAATGACCAAATGATGTGTGGTCTGACATTCCTCGGGTATCCACAGTCCATAGTTATGTTTCAGAATCCATAATCGCTACACTTGTGTATTATTACTGGTAAAAGACCTGACAATCAGCTGCCAGGTATGTTACCAGTAAGGTTACTGCTATTCCAGATATAGAATACGGGCACATGGTGTCAGGTTCTTTTATCGGAGCGTTCTAACAGTGCATCTTCCAAATATCCGTTTTTCAATTGATGGTCAATGGTTTACGAAAAAGAAGTGTTAAAAACTTGACCATACTGTTCAACAGACAGCCTACATGATGGTTAGACTAGGACATCAGTTTTTGAACAGTTCCCAGAATATTGCAGTACAATGAGTCTCATTCGGAAAGCTGAGCGCTGAATGAATGAAACCCCAATGCTGTAGCAGATGACTGATGCACACGTGCGTAAGGGAGCTGTAGAAACAATATATAATGATATAGAGAGAGTAATGAGGTGTCCAATGTCCATGGATGGAGGAAACTATACAGTAGAAAATAAATTATTCGTGTTTTGATTAAACAGATATATCAAGCTCGATGGAAAATGCATGGCTGTTTGAGCAGTTGTGATCAAATGAACAGTTATAAAATTCACATGTATATTGAGTACATCCTCGCTTTTTGAAACGACTTGGATATGAACCAAGGGTCAGTGATAAGGATTTAAGATACCAAGCACAGATGAGATATCAAGGCTATGTCTTAGAATCCTCCGTATTATAGTCTGAATGTGAGGTGCCGAGATTGGCTACCCTGTGGAGTCATAAGTTTACTTTTTAGTCGCCAGACGTCATCAATTTTTCCATCCACTTACATATCTCGCCATTTTGATTGACGTGTCGTTTCCTTCATATCATATCCTATTTCTACTAATTTTTCGAACAGCATTTTTGGTTTAAACAATATTTCGAGGATAGGCGAACAGCATTTTTAGACTTTGAAGCAGAAAAAATCCATCATTATGTCAATTGAGTCTAAATTCTGAGGCATGGAGATGTTATTCATCACAAGAACTGAAAATATAGCTAGTGAAATTTGTATAATGTTCGCAGAATTTCTCTCCACAGTAGCCTGAAGTTGAGTTTTTTCATCTGAATAATTAGAAGAAATAGGGTATATCCTGCTTTTCAATAAACTTTAACGTTGAATCTGGCTCTCTCTCTCTCTCTTCACTGTGAGAAGTCATGGGTAAAACTGACCAGATATTTTTGGATATAGACGTGACAGACCCAAAGAAATTAGGTCTAATTTCATTTTGAGTCCAACATTTTGGGTCTTTTTGACCCAACCATTTTGGGTACGTCACGTCTATACCCAAAACTTCTGACAGTGTTCATTGGCGCATGATCTTCCCGTTATCAATCTTATCACGTTTGTTTCGGTTACGTGGCGCGCTAGTTTGTTGTTAGTGAACCAAAGTTATACGTTACACATAATTTCATCATCTTTATTTCTAATTGCTTATTGGTCTTAGTGGGATTCTTGTCATGGCTTGGTGAACTATCTGGTAGTTGCAGTCTTAGTGAACTATCTGGTAGTTGCAGTCTTAGTGAACTATCTGGTAGTTGCAGTCTTAGTGAACCATCTGGTAGTTGCAGTCTTAGTGAACTATCTGGTAGTTGCAGTCTTAGTGAACTATCTGGTAGTTGCAGTCTTAGTGAACCATCTGGTAGTTGCAGTCTTAGTGAACTATCTGGTAGTTGCAACTATCTGGTAGTTGCAGTCTTAGTGAACCATCTGGTAGTTGCAGTCTTAGTGAACTATCTGGTAGTTGCAGTCTTAGTCAACTATCTGGTAGTTGCAGTCTTAGTGAACCATCTGGTAGTTGCAGTCTTAGTGAACCATCTGGTAGTTGCAGTCTTAGTGAACTATCTGGTAGTTGCAGTCTTAGTGAACCATCTGGTAGTTGCAGTCTTAGTGAACCATCTGGTAGTTGCAGTCTTAGTCAACTATCTGGTAGTTGCAGTCTTAGTCAACTATCTGGTAGTTGCAGTGGAATGCTATGGTTCAAGCTAAAATCGTTTCTAAATTGATAATTTCTTTGAAGCAGCTCGTTTTGATGGGGTTAAGATTAAAAATAGCCCCAATGATTAATAACCTCTCCGATTTTATAGTTCTTTCAAATATCGTTTTCCCATCCAGTTGGCCAGATAAATATACGATTAAATATCCACATTGGATGCATGAAGTATATTGAATGGTAAAAGCAGGTGTGTTATTTTAGATTAATTTACGCGTGAGACAACACTATAGCGGCACGCGAACTCTGTAGGTAAATAGAGCGGATAAAAACTTGTTATTATATCTCATCAGATCGGCAGATGGGAGGTGAACATGTATAGTTGTCTTGTGAGATAATTTGCTAACCCTCACCGATATGAACTCGAGATAACGAGTCAGCAAACAATTGAGATTGGGCTACACTGATAGTCGCGTGCCGCCACTCACCGTTATTGTCCTACCTGGAAGATTTTCTCTAACGGCATCTCAAAATAAGACGCACCTGCCCTTGCTCTTTTCATTCAGCTCCATCGTCCATGTCGTTCACGAGGGCAGGTTTTCTTCCCCTCTTTGTTCTCCATTGATGTCCGCTGTTTAGATTCCCGTACACAGATATTAACAGGCGCCTTAAGGAATCTGGCGTGCCCCATATGCCGAGTTTGAGGTCCATTGCATGCATGCTGGTGTGATGGCACGTTATCACGTGGGGTGGGGTGGGGCTATATAGTGGTTAAGGGATTGGGCGTACGGCAATCAATTTCCATCGATTAAATTTATTTTTAATCTTCGTAATATGGTGCCAATGTGTTGTTCATTCGTGTGCAGCACTTTGGGAATCGATGTCTTGCAATTTCCAACTTTTAATGTTAATTTCTGAACCTTGCTACCATTGAATTACTTACTCTGTTACTTCAACTTGATTTATTTTTATTGATTTTATTGGTCTGAAAATACATTCATTGATATGCCATTAATTGATTTTGTTATCATGGTTTATGTTCACTCAGCATCCCTGTTATTGTAAAGATATATTCAACACATGTATAACTCCTGATGTTTTGCTGGTCTGATCTAGGATACATTATTACGTAATTCTCAATCCTATACCTGTAAACAAGTTTACAAAATCGATGTTTCTTGGAATGTTCAACTTTTTATGGTAAGTTCTAAACTCATTTTGTTATTTTATGGCGGTTTGCTCTTAATTGTGACTCATTCTGTCACCATGTAAAAGGCTCATGTGTTACTTGATACATCTGTTTACCAGTATATGTTTGTTCTGAAAACATTTTGGTATTGTCAATTACCATAATTGATATTGTCATCATGCGTCAATAATGCTATAGGTGTTATTCGTATGAATACTCACTTGCAATCAAACCGTGCATGCCTAATATAGAAAACGCAAAGTGGCTGGGTAGCAGTGGGTGTCTTCGTCGATGTCGTTGTTGTTGTGATTATATATATATATATATTTTGTTCGCGAATATAATTATTTTCCACCTTTTCCTACACCACAATGACAGTGATGTCATAAAACTGCTTTCTATACGATCTACATCGATCTACATACCCTTTCTCTACTATAGATCTGCATGTCATTTAGATGCAGATCTTGTGGAGGAGGGGTATGTAGATCGATGTAGGTCGTATATAAAGCATTTTTATAGTCAATATGTAACTTCAGTATAGGTGTTATTGATGTTATTTTTGTTTATTGATGTATGGCCAAAGAGAGTCTATATACCTGAATGACGAGTTCATGTTATGATATATACGAGCATACCTCAGTCAAATGAGGCTTAACACAATGCCATTCTATGGATAACAACTTCTTTATTGCTGTGGAGCTGACGTTTCGTTGGAGATACTTCCAGCTAATGAGCTTTGAATTGGCTTTGAAAAAGTTGGAAGTATCTCCAACGAAACGTCAGCTCCACAGCAATAAAGAAGTTGTTATCCATAGAATAGCATTGTGTTATATACGCCGACTTCTAAATGCCTATCAAAGAAATCCTTGAGGCTTGTTCACAACATTGCTATAAATTCATGCATATCCTACTCTCTAAAAAAAGTTGAGTGGAATTTCACTCAAGTAAGAGTGGAAATTGATCCCACTCAATACTTGAGTGAGATTTTCACTCAACTTGAGTTACTTTTCACTCAACTTGAGTTACTTTTCACTCAACTTGAGTTAAATGCACTCAACTTGAGTGACATTCACTCAAGCATAAGAGTGACAATTGATCCCACTCAAGTTGAGTGAACTTGAGTGGTTTTAACTCAAGTTGAGTGAAAAGTAATTCAGGTTTGAGTGAACAGGTACATTTCACTCAAGTTTTTTAGATAGTATTAATATAAGTGTATTATATACTGTAACAGTTACAATTATTCGTTATACCCGTTACATTGCATGCTACTCATGCTACTAACTCGTGTCCAATTAAATTGTCACACTTTTCCCCCAGGATATATTCATCTAAGTTTGATGAATTAAGTTATGATAAGGTATTTTATCTTATAAAAGTAAATCTGATGAATGAAAATCAAATTTTATTTAGCTTTAACATTCCGTGTATGTTTATAGAGAGTGCAAATGGTTCGCTTTATTTTGTTGTGTTTTGTTCCTGTTTGTCTATAGGGTTCATGGCCCGGTTATATGCTGCAACCCATTGGGGTTTTAACAGGGTTTAAAGAGCCCACCCCTCATCCGCCCCAATTCACTTATATACAATGGATAGACATTCATCTTGTGTATTTAACTTTATACTAGAGATTCTATACACCATACATGGTCAATACAAATAAAACAGGGGATCATACTTATAGAAAACAAATACAATGCTTATAAATATGAAATCTTTACCCAAAATCTTCGAAATTCCAAAGTGAGACTAAAACGTCGAGTTAAAGAACATATATCGTCTTTCAATGAGAAGCTTTTGGAAGACGTTGATGCGATTTGTGAAATGTCGGAGGCACATTTTCCAAACTCATTGTATTTGGTTGGATATTTGCTTTGCAATTGAACGGGATATTCTACATTGTAATCCCTATTATATTCACGGATTTACTTTTTTATGAGGCTTAGCTTAAAACGAATGGGAGAAAGAGACCGTATATCAAATGATGACCAACTTTCAACATGTGTGGTATATGTTCTTATAATCCCTCAGTCAATAATCAAGTTTAAATTTTAATATGAGAGTGTTCAATTGGGCATGGAACAAGTTAAAAATAAAATTAAGTAATTTCAACAGGGCTATTTTCTGTATTATTGTGATAAAAAAAGATTAAAAAAAGATGCCTATCGGTGTTCGGTTCACCTGTAAAAAGAAACCCCATCACGTTCAGGGAGGCCATGTACAAAGGAATTCATTTGTCCATCGAACAGAAATAGTGATGGACTGCACGTAGATTATCCGAATGACCTCACTGTGTGGTGTTATTTGATTCATCATCAGAATTTAGGTTACACTTCTTTCTTATTAAATCTCTGGCCTGGGGCCACCGTTAACTTTCCTATACATATGTTAATGACCGGCAGGTGCAAGACGCGTGCCCGGCGAGGCGTCCAAAGCTCTGATGGGGGAGATACCGATAGTGCAATATCACCGCAGCTTATTTCGTGATTATCATTGCCGTTAAATTATTCTCAAACACTGGATTTCACGATAAAGTTAGGTATATATGTTTGTTTTAAAATTGCCATTCACCCATCGCTCTGGATGTTACCTGAGAAAGTTATCAACAAGATTGCGAAATAAATAATTTCAAGTTTCAAGTGCCGAGCAGATAATCATGTAAGATATATCCCCCATCCCCATATATCCCCTCACGAACAAGAACAGAAGGGTCATAGAAAATATCCATCAAAAGAGACCATAGTGGCATGCTTAAGCGGGCCGGGGATGAATAAGAGCGGCGAAGGATGACGAAAAGTCGCGTGCCTTGTTCGTGCTTCTGTTCATCGGGTCGCCCATCTAAGAAATTTAGTGAATGCATTTTAAAGAACAGATTGGGGATGAATGGTTGCAGTAAAGAATGGCAGAGGCTGGAATGGTCAGACTGAGTAAGAAGGTAATAATATGAGATCTATTTTGTAAAGAGTTCAAGGCCCATGTGAGACTTCCTGTCTTTTGTAGACGATGATAATGAGAGGGCAAAACGAGAACAGAAAAACTTGAAACGCGGAATGATTCAATGGGCACACGAGGAGACAGTAAACAGAAGATACTGTTCAGTTGTTTTGTAGAATAGTACCATCATGGACCACAGCTCCCTACTGGGTATTACAAATCAAGATCCCATTAAATTGAAAAGAAAAAGGTATAAAAAGGAGTTGGACGCTCTTGTTGAAGTCTTATAGATGATATATAATTAAACCTGAGGCAATATAAGGCACACGTCAAGTCCACATAATACTCCCATCTGCCTCAGTTCTATCTTGATTGAGGACCTTGTAATCTTAAATACCAATGGAAAGTGCGTGCGACAATTTCTTTCAATAGCTACTTTCTGTGAAGAGAACATTCTAACAAATGGTCATTTAAAGGGATTTAAGTCTCCCTGACTCTTATTGTCACTCGTAAGAACATCGTGCAGAATGCGGGGTTTCAAAGACCTTCCAATTAAACAAAGTTTTCTTTATAGCGTCTTAAAATTGTTTAGATCTTCAACCCCAGAGATCAATTGCATGACTGCATTCACCTGCTATGATCGTATAACTATTTATAAACTTCTATCACATAGTCATATATGTTTGAGGGTTCATCACAAAGGAGTTTCCAATGTGAAATTATCTGATATCTGATGATGGTATTATATAGCAACAGGTTTGCCAAGACTAAGCTTAAGTTCCGAGCCATGATGGCAGGAACCCTGCTTGTTGGTAAATGCAACATGTTATGAAAGTGCACAACATTTTAAATGGGCACTGCCATGCACTTTCAATCTCCGTATTTCTTCAGTCAGCTAAAGTTCAATATACTATATAGTGTAATATGTAATAATGGGTGAACTCTGTGAGTTGGGTGACTATAATTCATCAGCTATAATTAAGTTCAATGTTCAATCGAATGTTTTATCTGTGACCTATAACAACCCTCCACTATGTATGCATTTACACAAACATGTTATGCATGTATATTTTAAGTAAATATAGTTATAACGATCAATGTTATCCGTATCACATTTATAAATAAGAGAAATAGTTATCATGCTTTGAGGTGTGGGTGGGACTTTGTGTCTTACTTGTTCACCTAACTCAAATTCCCATGATGTAAGTATAAATCTCATACAACGTTCGATAAATACCTGCTAAGCCCCGATATATACCGAAGTTTATCGGATTAATGAATTCCTATATATTCACGTCACACTCAATCTCAAGGAAGAAATGATATTTTCTACTGTACGACTTCCAATAAGTCTAGACTTGTGATTTACGTTGATCCTTCGAGGTATTTCATGTATGAATGCATGGTATTCCATTTCACCTAAACATGCTACCAGATTGAAATATCGAGCAAAGCCAATACACTGCCGAAAAGATTATTGCCATACTCCACTTTGGTATTTCTCGAACAATCTTGCTCTGTGACAGACAAGTCATATTTGTCGTCCCCCTTGAGTAGATTTATATGTCATTCTCACTTTTCGTTTGTTAGAATATTTGGATATGTCAGATAGATCAGTTTGTTCTTCCTCTCCTATTCTACTCAGCAAAGGATCCGACGCATTGAGTTGTTCCCTTTAGGTAGATGGAATATCAATTCTAATTTTCATTTTTAGTCATGTCCATACGCGGTTTTGTATCCCACTTTGCTTCGAGGCATATTAGCCATATTGAGTAGTCCCCCATTGGTAGATATAATGTAACTAAAGTAGATAATCTTTTTCCGAGAAAGTCATGTCAGTTTGATATTTCTCTCCAATTTGGCTTTGAGACAGACTACCCACTGATGGAATGTCCTTTACGATTTTTTCTCATTGAATATTTAGTCATCTCAGATACGCAGTTTTGCTTCCCCCTTCATTTTACTTTGCGACATGCTTGTGACTCAAGCATGCTAATTCATTGAACATGTGTTAAAATAAACTTTTAACTTTCACGCATGTACCTGCTCGGCCTAGAAAAACTATAAGAGAATGGCATTGTTGGATAGTTGTATGCATGCAGAGAGTGCTAAATCCACCTTTATACTTCACACGGGCATTTGTTTGACCTAGCAGAACTATAACATTGGAAATGACATTTTGTTACCTAAGTGGGACAACTAAATGTGACGTATTAGTTAAACAAAAGAGGGGTTGGGTATCAAAATTACGTATCTGACATAGCTCTACATGTAAAATTAATATTGGAGTGATATGCAAGAGGTGGGAAAAATTGACGACGTCTGGCGACTAAAAAACAACCATATGACTCCACAGGAAAGAAATCTTCGACACCCAACATTCAGACCCCAGAATACGGAGGAATCTCGGACGTAGCCTTTGTATCTCAGCCGCGCTTTTATTGCAGCTGTTCATGTGGAGACTATGAAGTATCCACACACCCCCTAGCACCGGCTTAAGCGGAATTAGATACGCTAACTCGAGAGCTGTGATGACAGATCAGTTCAAACAACTCATCTTATGTTAATGGATGAGCATCATGGACGTCTGATGGAGTAAACGCCTTAACATGGGGAAACCTGGTAAATGCAAGTATACCTTGGAAAACTCACCAGTAAAATCCGACGTCGTACGGCTTAAATTTCCCACCGAAACAATAAACCTACATATATTTGTCGACTGACATGTGCAGACGGCGGGCCTCGAAGACTAACAGCCCACCAGCAGATATGGAAAGCCATCAGTGTCATAACCTTTGGTTTTCCACACGTGGTAGTTCGATTTTCCACGCGTGGAAATTCTATTATCCACGCGTGGAAAATACAGCCAATGGTTTGACTTGTAATTACCACGTGTGGATATTTCGACCAATTACTCAACTTGGAAATACCACACGTGGAAATTATTTACCACGTGTGGAAAATATCCACCAATGATAGAACTGGGAATACCACGTGTGGAAATTATTTACCACACGTCGTATTTATCACCCAATCATTGAATTCGGAAATACGACGCGTGGTAAATAATTTCGACACGTGGTATTCCCACTTATCCACGCGTCGAACTTTTGTTTTACCCAGCCAATGAATTAGAGCTTAACAAAGAAAGCTGGTCCCTTCAGAATGGTGAAAATCGACAGTTTGCGGCGGTTCAAGTATCAGCTCTCCGAATTTGTTCATCTAGCTGTAACAGACAACCTGCAACAGGACACTGTCAATTTCATAAAATACAGGTACGTGTAGCAAACTTTAATAAGTTTCTTGTTGAGCAGTGCAGAAGTTCCACCTGAGGCTGAGTCGTATAGGTCGATGACCGTACGACAGATAAGACAGGGTGAAAATGCGTGAATCTGCTTTCTGTAACGATTGTTTTGATTAGTAGATTCGAAAATAGGATTACCACGTGTGGAAAAGAGAATTACCACGTGTGAAAAACCCAGTGAAATACCACGCGTGGAAATTATTTACCACGCGTCGTATTTCCGAATGCAATGATTGGGTGATAAATACGACGTGTGGTAAATAACTTCCACACGTGGTATTCCCAGTTCTATCATTGGTGGATATTTTCCACGCGTGGTAAATAATTTCCACGTGTGGTATTTCCAAGTTGAGTGATTGGTCGAAATATCCACACGTGGTAATTACAAGTCACACCATTGGCTGTATTTTCCACGCGTGGATAATATAATTTCCACGTGTGGAAAACCCGAGGTTATGACACTGATGGCTTTCCATAAGCAGAATCCTACCATATGGCATTCTATCTACCAAGGGGAGCAACTCAACATGGCGTATCCTTCGCAGAGCAAAATAGGAGAGAAAAACCATAGTTTAAACGAGAGAGAATTTGGAAGTAACATTCGGTTTACTTTTAAAAACAACTTGGTGTGTCTGTCTCATTCGAGCTGGGGGAGAAATATCATAATAACATATCTGACATGACTAAAAATTCAAAGGAGAGGACATTGAAAATGACATTCTGCCTACCTAAGGGGAACAACTCAACATGGCGTCTGTTTTAGAGCAAATTGAAAAAGAAAAATTAACAAATCTGATGTATTCAAAAATCGAAACGAGAGAAGATAGGAAAATGGAGCGATATGCAAGAGGTGGGAAAAAATGACGACGTCTGGCAACTTAAAAGCAACCACATGACTCTACAGGAAAGCATCCCTCGGCGCCTTCCATTCAGACCCGAGAATACGGTGGATACTCGGATATAGCCTCAGTATCTCAGCCACGCTTTCATTGCAGATGCTCATGTGGAGACTATGGAGTATCCACACGGCCCCTAGCATCGGCTTAAGCAAAATTAGATACGCTACTAGCTCGGGAGCTGTGATGACAGATCAGCTCAAACAAATAACTCATCTGGTCTTTATGGATGAGCATCGAGAACGTCTGATGGAGTAACTCCTTCACATGGGGTAAACCTGGTAAATGCAAGAATACCCAGAAAAAAACAACCTTTATTGCCCGACGTCGAACGGCTTAATGCTTTTTCGATCTTGTTAAAGAGGAAAACTCGTGTCTGTCTCGTGCGAAATATATATCACTGTGACATATCTGTCATAGCTAATATATCAAAGGAGGGAACATTGATTAAGGCAAAATGGAGAAAACTACCAAACTGACATATCTTACATGACTATCTTGGAAAATGACAATCCATCAACTAAAGAGGGACTACTCTACAAGATTCGAAGCAAAATGGGAAAGAAATACTAAACTGGCGTATCCGACATCACTAAAAATTCAAAGGAGAGAAAATTAGAAATGACATTCCATCAAAAACAACTCAATGTAGCGTATCCTTCACAGAGTAGGAGAGGAATTACAGCACATATAAGGGAAGTCGGAAGAGGTGCCGACATACCGACAGAGCCAGATGACTTCACAAACTGACTTGTCTGCCATAGATACAGAAATTTAAAAGAAGGAAAATGATAGGGAAATCAAACTGTCGTCTCTGGCATGACTTAAAATTCAAGAGTGAGTCTTGTAGAAATGACTTTCTTGTCCCATTGCCAGTCAGGCTCCCTAATTGAGGCCATACTGGAAAACAATAGTCCACAATCAGTCGACATGTTCACCCATTTCTCTGTTCAACATTCTGAGTGATGATCTCTTTCAACAAACCACATTGATTTGCTGTGTCATTAGAGATGACGTTCCATCAACCAAGAGGGACGAATCAATTTAGGGTGATCGTATCGGGTGTACAAAAGACAGACATTGAGAAGAAAATCAAACTTGCATAACTGACCTGACTAAAATTAATGAGTGAATCTTGGGAAATTAAATTATGTCTATCCAAGGAGGACTACTCAATGTAGCTTGTCTTTTTCGAAACAAAATGGGCGAGAAATACCGAACTGGCATATCTGACACGGCAAAAAATTCAAGACAGCTGAAGCCATGACTAAAACTTCAAGATTGATCTCGGGAAATGTAATTCTTGACCCGTCTCCAGTTTGGCGCCAAACCTGGTGGTCACTGGTTCTTAATGATGTCAACAAGAAAACTTGCCATGTCCACAATCGGTGGTCAACAGATGTCAGTCATGGAGATCTTATCGCCAAGTCACCATTGGTGCTCAACAGTTGTCAGTCGTGGCATCAATACAACATGATGTTCTTATCGCCAATTCCACTATCGGTGGTCCAAAGTTATCAGCTGTGTCACCAATGGCATCGGCGTTTTTTTTTTGTTTTTTTTTTGTTTTTTTTGTTTTTAAATATTAATTTGCTTCTTCATTATGCGTTAATTGGGACTATTCCTGTGAATAATTTGTGATATGCAATAATGTACCTCTTCCTCAAAGGATATTTTGAAGGTGAGACAATAGAAGAGTTCGGTTGGAAATGTGTCATTTTTTTGTATAAATGCTGTCACAGATGACCATTAGCGCGTTCGTTGTCAAAGATGACCATTAGCGCGACCGTTGTCAAAGATGACCATTAGCGCGACCGTTGTCAAAGATGATCATAGTGCGATCGCCGTCAAAGATGACCATTTGCGCGATCGCTTTTGAAACACATTTCTGATGTATTTTGTCATGCAATCTGGCGAATATGTCGCGCAAAACTATGGTGGTTTTACTATTAGCGGTTATTCAAAGACCTATACCCGCCTTGAGATTGACGTAACATGCATTCAGACCCGCATCGGGGCATAGTTACTCGTAGAGATTTGGTCCCAGATGGGTAAATGGTCAGGTACTAAGTACGGAATGTTACCCGGTACTAAATGTACTGGTTAAACCGCACAGGTGTTTTCAGCATTAGAAAAGAAAGGGATAGAGAGTTGGTTAGGCAATAGTCAAAAGTGTGTACCAATGACCAAACTGTGGCCTAAAGACAACATCTTGCACTTCAAAACGTATATACCTAATGTACCATCTGGTGTGGAACTGTTACCGACCTTGGAGTGGTTTTACAGAGACTGGTCCAGATCTATGGCAAATTGAGCATTGATCTGGAGAAAGAGATTGGGCACAAACTATAAAATCGCCTTCATATTGAAGTTTTATGGCTAGAATACATCGAACCAAAAAAGAATTGTTTGCTTGTGCAAATGGGTGTGGTAATATGAGAGGTGTAGATAGTCTAAGTTACGGTTTACCAGCACACGACGTGTTTACGCATATATACTATTAAGGATATGCAGTAAAGGTGCATGTCCAGCGTTAATGGTTGGTTTCTGCATTTAAAGATTAAAAAATGGCAATCCGTCGTTAGACTGTCAAAGTGATTTAGTATTCCGTGAAAGGTTTAACTGGTCCTTTTGTAAATATTATGTGCTTAGGCATGTCCAGGGTGTATACCTAACCTAACCCATAATAAAATTAGATAAATTATTCAGCGTATCTGCTCTCTGTTTGGTCCGCGTACCTGCTTACGCGATTTGATAGTTTTACACGCGTTTCGACAGGTTTTGTTTGTTGAGCAATTTACAATATGTAGTAGTTGGATAAACTTGGTGACCGTAGTTGGAATTCCAAGTTAAGTTCACACACTATAGACATGAAGTCGGAACACTTGTATATACATACATTGATCAATTTGTCTGATCGGAGCCGTGTTTATGTCTTTTTATCACGCCGTTCTGGATGAATTGAGATCGACTGGGTCACGTGATCCTATGTAAAACCTGCAAAACCAAAGCCGCCGCAAATGTAATAATACTATACATTCTCAAAGTTATTGTGGAATTTGGAGAGTTTATAAAATAAAATAAAATTAATTTAATTCCTAGTATTCTCTTTTCTTGCTGGCAAGCTTCACCCTGCACACCGATTCGACATGCATATTAGTTTATATCCTTGATTATTTTACAAACTTCTAGATTGAATGATGTACCCGGTGCATTTTGATGTTGTCATGCTTACATAGGTAACATGTATAGGCACACACATGCGATTAAAATCTTATTAATCACAGACCACGGCATGGAATGGAACCCAGATGGGGGATACACTTTCAGACAAATGGTGAAGAGTATCACCACAACAGATAATGACATCATCACCAGTTCGTGAGTGAGTATTAGCCATCACCGCATTCCATTCATCGGTGATGGTTTGGAATCTAGACTCATTGTTCAGGCAGAACCATTTATTGGTATATCATTTATCGGTGATGGTTTGGAATCTACACTCATTGTTCAGACAGAACCATTTATTGATATCTCATTTATCGGTGATGGTTTTGAATCTATACTCATTGTTCAGGCAGAACCATTTATTGGTATATCATTTATCGGTCATGTTTGGAATCTACACTCATTGTTCAGACAGAACCATTTATTGATATCTCATTTATCGATGATGGTTTTGAATCTATACTCATTGTTCAGACAGAACCATTTACTGGTATCTCATTTATCGGTGATGGTTTGGAATCTACACTCATTGTTCAGACAGAACCATTTATTGGTATCTCATTTATCGGTGATGGTTTGGAATCTACACTCATTGTTCAGACAGAACCATTTATTGGTATCTCATTGATAGGTGATGGTTTGGAACTATACTCATTGTTCAGACAGAACCAATTATTTTTATCTCATTTATCGGTGATGGTTTGGAACTACACTCATTGTTCAGACAGAACCATTTACTGGTATCTCATTTATCGATGATGGTTTGGAATCTACACTCATTGTTCAGACAGAACCATTTATTGGTATCTCATTTATCGGTGATGGTTTGGAATTTACACGCATTGTTCCGACAGAACCAATTGTAGGTATCTCATTTATCGGTGATGGTTTGGAATCTACAGTCATTGTTCAGACAGAGCCATTTATTGGTATCTCATTTGTGATGGTTTGGAACTACACTCATTGTTCAGACAGAACCATTTATTGGTATCTCATTTATCGGTGATGGTTTGGAATCTACACTCATTGTTCACACAGAACCATTTATTGGTATCTCATTTATCGGTGATGGTTTGGAATCTACACTCATTGTTCAGACAGAACCATTTATTGGTATCTCATTGATAGGTGATGGTTTGGAACTATACTCATTGTTCAGACAGAACCAACTATTTTTATCTCATTCATCGGTGATGGTTTGGAACTACACTCATTGTTCAGACAGAACCATTTACTGGTATCTCATTTATCGATAATGGTTTGGAATCTACACTCATTGTTCAGACAGAACCATTTATTGGTATCTCACTTATCGGTGATGGTTTGGAATTTACACGCATTGTTCCGACAGAACCAACTGTAGGTATCTCATTTATCGGTGATGGTTTGGAATCTACAGTCATTGTTCAGACAGAAACAATTATTGGTATCTCCTTTATCGGTGATGGTTTGGAATCTACACTCATTGTTCAGACAGAACCATTTATTGGTATTTCATTTAACAGTGACGGTTTGGAATCTATACTCATTGTTCAGACAGAAACTATTATTGGTATCTCATTTATCGGTGACGGTTTGGAATCTACACTCATTGTTCAGACAGAACCATTTATTGGTATCTCATTTATCAGTGATGGTTTGAAATCTATACTCATTGTTCAGACAGAACCATTTACTGGTATCTCATTCATCGGTGATGGTTTGGAATCTACAGTCATTGTTCAGATAGAACCATTTACTGGTATCTCATTCATCGGTGATGGTTTGGAATCCACACTCATTATTCAGACAGAACCATTTATTGATATCTCATTTATCGGTGATGGTTTGGAATCTACACTCATTGTTCAGACAGAACCATTTATTGATATCTCATTTATCGGTGATGGTTTGGAATCTATGCTCATTGTTCAGACAGAACCATTTATTGGTATCTCATTTATCAGTGATGGTTTGGTATCTACACTCATTGTTCTCACAGAACCATTTGTTGATATCTCATTTATCGGTGATGTTTTGGAATCCACACTCATCGTTCAGACAGAACCATTTATTGGTATCTTATTTGTCGCCGATGGTTTGGAATTGTTCAGACAGAATTATTTATTGATATCTCATTTATCAATGATGGTCTGCAATCTACACTCATTGTTCGTACAGAATCATTTATTGGTATTTCATTTGTCTGCGATGGTTTGGAATTGTTCAGACAGAACCATTTATTGGTAACACATTTATCGATGATGGTCTGAAATCTACACTCATTGTTCATACAGAACCATTTATTGTTATCTCATTTGTCGGCAATTGTTTGAAATTGTTCAGACAGAACCAATTGTTGGTATCTCATTGATCGGTGATGGTTTGGAATCTACACTCATCGTTCAGACAGAACCATTTATTGGTATCTCATTTGTCGGCGATTTCAACATTGAGCGTAATCGCTCATATTAAATTTTCAACTTAGCACTTTCGTCGTTGTATCTCATAACCTTTCCTAATTGATTCTAATTCTACTGAATGCGGGGTTGTGTCAGTCTCTGCACTGTGTGCTATTATGTATATATGTTGCTGATCGATGTTGATCTAATTCGAGATATTGGAGATATTAAGTATTGGAGATATGTCGTCATACTTGGAACTGCCAGCATATAGCTGTTAAGATGATGCTATACCTTTAGACTCCCGATATAAGACAACGTTCATTTGAGGAAATTTGTTATAAAGCTTAAAATATCATGAACTGGACAGGAAACATCCCGGCATCTTATCTCAATAAACGCTTTCCTTCTGTAAACCATACATTTTCAATTTCCGTTCTGCGTACAATTCGTCCGATTAGAATGCCTTACAGGCTGTGCCCTCCGGACTTAAACCAGATCCTCTCCAGCGTTTTCCCAAAGTACTGCATGTAGATCATTCTATGTTCTTCTCATTACTTCGCTGTTGCCGTACACATATCAAACAGCTTGCCACTTCTAATGTGCTAACTGATTGATTTATATGGCATAAGAAGATGGTACTTCAATAATTTGCTAAATTCCCAAGCTTCTGTAGCTTATAACAACACTATCCAGTGTGTACCCGGTGTGTAGAGAAGAACACCGCGTGAGACACTAGTATCTTTCATCATAACCACAAGGGTCAAGAAATAAACTGGACAAATGTTCGATTTGGCATGACTTCATGGGAAGATATCCTGTTAATTGAGTCCAATTAGACTATATAGTCCTCATTAATTACATATTCTTATCTGTGATGTCATCGCTACGTGCCGACAATCCCGCGGTTTTCTTCTATGTCGTAATGAATGATCATCCGGGAAACCTAGAGTGTAAAACCGCAGGATTCAAGAACACCCTTCCGGTCAGATAACACACCGACGTATACCAGTCAAGCAGAGTGTTTAAATGACCAGGTCAATCATTTTTGTCAGGAACCCTGCGACCATAGCTTTTATATAGAGATATTTAATAAACCGAATTTTGAAAAGGGACATGTTTGTTCACGCTGTATGTGGTGGCATTTTTTCTTATCTTGGACTATATGTTGTATATTGAAGGTTTTGTTGATCGAGAACCCTGTGACGCAACTATTGGAATATCGTCATTCTTTTAATGTAAGCCACGAAAAAAGACCTGGCAAAGTAAATATCCAAATATTTAAACGCAAAATGAAAGCCGAAATATTTGAAATCAAAATGAAGTTTCCTCTCTTAGGAGTTACACTATACGTGTGTGCTATGTTAAACGAATCAGTGGTGGACATTAATGGATTTTGACTAATTATTGATTATTGGCTTTAAAAAGTTGTCAAAAATATAAATCATCTCCAGTTTCACTGGTATATTCGTGCGAGTTATGGAGGATCTTTCCTCTAGGTTGGTTTCAGGCTTATTTTCTTCATATCCAAATTGGCTCTTTGTCCAGTAGATGTGAACAAAAAATTCACTTTAACTCGAAGAGAGTCTCCAAGTTAACAGAGGTGTTGTCTCTCGCACTGTTAGGGTCGGCTAACAATAAGTATACCTGTGCTCCATATATATAATTACCCCGATTTTATCACCATAATATTCCATTCACCGTCCGGACAAAACAGAAGATGGATTGAATTAGGTAAACAGTAGGTAAAGTTAACAAACACTTGATACAGGTGTAAAATGACTAATTGCATTAGAGATAAGAGTTCTCCGCTAAGAACACAATGTCACAAGTGTGTTTCAGTTTAGAATGCAATTGTTGTATTTACCTGCATAAGTAATACTATATGAAAGGGAACACAGTACGTTTTCAACGATTATATATGGTATATATAGGCAATATGTATACGAACACTTAGGCTGTATATACTTTAACTTTACAAATATCTATAACGCAATGGTATTAAACAAATTGACATTTTGTTATCGTCCATCAGGAAATTCGAGTAAGTCGAATAAAAACAGAATCGTGTTTATCTCTGTAAATCAATTGTCTTTTATATTATTTTGTTATTATTATGTCATTTGCCATACTCTATATGTGACAGAGACGAGCAATAAAAAGAATTGAATTGAATTGTTTCTTGAATTTCCATTGTTCAGTAAGGAGGTTGCAGACAAATTCAATTTTACGTCTACTGCGCATGTTCCTGAGAATCTTCCAAGGAAATTTAACGGAAAAAGGAAAATATAAGTTTCAAGAGAACAGTTGTGAAAGGATTTTTGAATTGGATAATGTGGGTTTTTTCAAAATTGAGGCAATACTATGTCAACGAAGTAACGATTTCACACTGTCTTAGTGAAATCAGGGTAATTTGGCTTCATGACCATGGTTTAAGCCTGGTGGTCCCTGAATTTTATCCTTTATTTTGAATGTTGAAGGTTTTCTCTTCTTGAAATATATAGAAAACTGACATTTTATTTACAAATTGTCTGGAACCTCGTCAATAGGCGACAATAATGGTTCAGTCGACAATACACTGGATTTGGAAGACTGGTTGTCCGATTATTGTTGCAAGATGACTTATAATATTGACGAAAACTGCAAAATTTATAAGAATGAATAAATCTAACAGTGATTCGAGCTGACGGACCCGTATACACCAATTGTTTGTGGAGAAGATCAAAACAGCTATGAATAGACAAGCACCTGATATAATGAGGATTAACGACATGGTCATCTTGGGTGGAAGCTGTGAAAGGGATCTGTTTTGTCAACCGAAAGTAACCGGCATGAATATAGGAGAACCTAATCACAGTTTGCCAGATTGATTCACCACCTGCAGAATATCTTGATGAAACTCTTGGACATCAGACATTTCAGACATTCGTGTGTCACCAAAACGACATATAGTGGATGAATTCTGATGATATAGTCTTGACGCGTGGCACAAGACAAAAATGACTGGAAATGAAATATGAGTTGCTTAACAAAGAGAAATATAGTGATATAATTATAGCTTCTAGTCATTTCCATGTCCGGATCATTAGGATCAAACCATTTGTCATACCATGGAACAATAGTTTTCCTTTTCTTGTCCAGACTATAGAAAGCTGACGGAATATCGAATTTATCATTAATGGAAGAACATTTCTTTGGATATCAATTAGGTGTGCTAAAGTCATTCCGAATATACGTCCAACATTCACAAAATATATCGACACGAAAAAAATACCAAAAAAATATATCAACTGAACGATGTATTATGTATCGACGACACATTTAGTATAACAATTTATCATGCTCTTATAGAGCTAATTAAATAAACAAAATGACTTCAGATATAGACCGGTATTCTAATGCAATATATATAAATATAATATGTCGATGGTCAGTTTGAAACTAACAACCTGGAATCATGCTTCATTTGTTATCAATTGCTATATGTTTTGTTTCAGCATGAGATTAAATCGCCTATTCAACACATTACATCATCAAACAAAAATCCACAGAAGTGGTAATGGAACAGTTCCACGAACAAACAATTACAACATGTGACAATATTTATTAGATTTGTAGCTGATGCGTTCGTGTAACTAATTTTATTACACAATTATCCCACTTAATTTGAGCCTGGCGGTGAAGATCACAGAAAGTACAGGTATTTGATAACTGAATCAAGTTTACTGCTGATTATATATTAATTCTTTTCTTAATTGACTCAATTTATTAATTGTCACGTGTATCGGTGCTTTCTGTTTGATGAGAAGTCGTCTTCCAAAGTGAATTATAGATTGTTGAGAAACACATTACTGGGATATTACTATACAATGTCGGTTATAAGTCAAACACTCTCACGATGAAATTCATTGATTATTGGCGATGTGTGAAAGAGCATGACTGTATGCATCGGCCTTCATATGTTTTCATTTTTATTTATTTATTTTTTTGTTTCATTATAAAACAAAGTCTCTAAATTATAGATTGCCACATTCTGCTTGTATTCTGCTGATGGCCCCGAAGGCCGGGGCTATGTACATTGTCAGTATGTAATGTCAATGTAATGCCATAGTAATATTGTTTGCAATATTTGTACCGTTTTACGAGTAGTGCAATAAACATATTGTATCGTATTGTAATAAATGTATTTCCGGTGAACCGAATCCACGTCGTCTATGAATCCGGTCACAAAACGGTTGGGATTTGTGCATGGTGAAGCAATGGGGCCGTGTTGGTTAGAGCATGGAGACTACTATAGTAGTCTCCATGGTTAGAGCGCCTGTCCTGTATATAGCCAGGCGTCAAAAATAGACGACGTGCGTTCCACTCCCATAAACTTTTTGTAGTGCGCCTGCGCATTATACGGTCACGCGTCATCAAACTTTTCAGTCCAGCAAACCTTGTCTCAAGGGATATGTACACAAATGTGATGTGTCCTCGGCTTCATGGTTTTGCACTATAGCTCCCATGCTTCCATGGAAAGTCTTATATCTTCTCACAAACATCAAAGAGTTTTAGCATGGAATTGATCTGTTATCGTTGTAACTGTCTATATCTCCTCAGAACATTCATATATAACATGGACACAAACATTTCGTTTGGCAGATTGTACTTTTCGGGAGGTATCAACTATATAGCTGTTTAATGAACAATTAAAAATTGAAAAATGTCAAATGCACAAAATACCCACTTTCCTGCCTGAGAAAGGTATATGTGTAATTGAACAGAAAATTATTCTTCAAATATGGTGTCATTTATTATATATTACTCAGCACTATTATTTGAGTCCGTATATATTCATATATTTCAACCGACGATATCGCTTGGAGCAGTCTTCAAATGTCAAATAGAATAAAATAATCCTGAAAGGAGGGTGTGAGTACTTGAAAAACATAAATAAATAAATAAAAATAAACTAAAATAAAAAGAAATAAAATCATTAAAAAAGAACAATACCTCCATTTATTTTCCAGTTAATAAACAAGGTACTGCAAAACAACTATAGTTTGAGAACACGTTTGTGTGTATGTCCGTCTGTTTATCATCTGGACGATGAAGCAGACAATCAGGGCAGTCGTGTTGAAGTCTTCAAACTACCGTCGGATACAAGAGGCTGCTTTATGCTCATCACGTATATTAACACCGTACTGGTGTGTGTTGTGTCACATTACGTATAATGGAATCCGGTTGGTTATACAATATAGGATCAAGTAAAGAGTAAATAATCCACAGATAAGATTACCCACCTACTCTCCATGGACCCATGGCCAAATGGACAACAGGTGCCCGATCCATGCAATGGACGGGTGAGAAGAACATCGCCATCAACCGGAACCGTTCAAACTGAACTTGAGTGGACATGCGACTATACTTAATTTGGACTGTTTGGAAACAAGAAAACAAACTTTTGGTTACTGTTTATTTTGTTTCAAGTAGAGATATATACTGGGAAACGAAGTTTTGAAGATGCTGTTGTGAAGATATTCTGAGTAACCAATATCCATAGCAATAATAAAGGTTTAGGGTCAACGATACCAGCGTTATATCAATACACTCTAAACCAGGCGTTTAGAAATTAAACATTATATTTGTCCACTTGTTCACACGTTTAGATTGGCGTTAACATTCTAAACGACTGTACAAATGCTTCAAAGAATCGAATCGAATCTATTTTTGGTCGATGCAAGGTTCTATATCTTGGCTGGGAGGTCATGGCATGGAGCCTTTTATTAGCCTATAGCAAAAAGAGGAGGATCCACCAAGTTCGGGGTCAGGAACAGCATCATATAAATGTGTCTCAGTGGTTTCTGAGTTTATAATGGCTCATGTCACCAAAGGACAATCTTATAGTAATCTTGAAGGTCATCTCAAAGACGACCAGAACTGATCATGAAGTATGGTTAAAATGACGTCACAATTCAACCTTGACTGCTTCAGTGCGTTTTTATAACAAATTACATAGAAACAGCTGCTCTTGCCTTGTTGAATATATACATAGTTAATGGTATGTACACGTTTTTTGCACGGACCATTGCCCTGCGACTTGTCCAGTGGTCTGGTAGGTATCTTGTGGGCAGCGCTTCCAGCCATGCAAAACCAGTCATGGACATTCAGGTGACCGTATCCGTCTTTGACCACATACCACCAAAACGTCAGACACCCATTCTTGTTTTGAAATACTCAAGGAAATGAAAAACAAACACACAAATAAAGTATTTAAAATAACCGATGAAACCAAACTACAATTAAAATAATAGTTATGGACAAAATGACCATGACAAAATGGACACGCAACGGACAAATGAATGTCGACAAACGGAAAACGGGAGAAATGAGAACGGACCATGCACGACATTCTCAGCAAACGAGAGGAAAAGGGCCAGCGGACAAAATGACTACGGACAATATGGACATGGACGATATTCTCAGCAATGATCTGTTCGGGACATCATATCCAGTACTTCAAGGATGCACGAACAGCATGGACAGCGGACACGATAACTAAAGACAACATGGACATGGGCGACATACTCAGCAAACGTGGTGGTCACGACCAACATGGACAACGGACAAAATAATAACGTAGACATGGACGACATACTCAGCAAACGTGGTGGTCTCGACCAACATGGACAACGGACCAAATAATAACGTAGACATGGACGACATACTCAGCAGACGTGGTGGTCTCGACCAACATGGACAACGGACAAAATAATAACGTAGACATGGACGACATACTCAGCAAACGTGGTGGTCACGACCAACATGGACAACGGACAAAATAATAACGTAGACATGGACGACATACACAGCAAACGTGGTGGTCACGACCAACATGAACAACGGACAAAATAATAACGTAGACATGGACGACATACTCAGCAAACGTGGTGGTCACGACCAACATCGAAAACGGACAAAATAAATAACGTAGACATGGACGACATACTCAGCAAACGTGGTGGTCACGACCAACATGGACAACGGACAGAATAATATCGTAGCCTTGGATGACATACTCTGCAAACGTGGTGGTCATGACCGACATTGACAACGGACAAAATAATAACGTAGACATGGGCAACATACTCAGCAAACGTGGTGGTCACGATCAACATGGATAACGGACCAAATAATAACGTAGACATAGACGACATACTCAGCAAACGTGGTGGTCACGACCAACATGGACAACGAACAAAATAATAACGTAGACATTGACGACATACTCAGCAAATGTGGTGAATCCATGCTGCTTGAGCATGGCGTGATGAATTCATATTGATTGTTTTTTTTTGTGACGTGATACATTCACACTGATCGTTTTACTGTGACGTGATGCATTCATACTGATTTTTTCACTGTGACGTGATGCATTCATACCGAAAAACGTTCCAGTCGTATATGCTACATGCACGTATATATATTTAAACTGTCTATATCGACATGCCAGGTCCAGTGTGTGACAGCTGCAGTTTCACCTGGTGTATGGACTCGGGAAAAGATGACCAACTGCCAAGGACAACCAGATAGAAGTCTACATTTCAATATCGACAGCTGAGATAATAATGGCATTTCCGAATATACTAAACTATACTAAAACTCGAAAATTATGAAAAAGGTATATGCCACGTGGATTCGATTCTCATCGGAACCACTTCACAAACAACAAGGGCTGACACATTTATAATGATCATGTCGTTCCTCCAGGAAATATTCTCTCAAGAATAGGGCGTGTCATTCTGGAGTCATGTGGTGGAATCTTTCTTTCAAAATCGTAACTGTCGACATAACTATATAGGACGTTACACGGCGTCGTGGACCTTTTAATCGGCTTATGATAGATAGGTTTTCTGGGTTTATGTGTCGATGAAGCTAAATTTCGTTTAGACATTGTCCGTAATCCAATTGACGGTGCAGTGGCAGTTAACACATTAGCTAAGCCCCATGGGAAAACAGAAGCTATATTCAAAGTCTGTCTCTCAACTATCAATATTCTGTTCAATAGTTCTTGTAAGAAATGAAGATAATTTTGAAAAAATGAGTAGCTTCGTGTAACCGTGGTTCATTCTCTACCTTTCTTATTCCGGAACGGCAAGTCCGTTTTATTCATGTATTCCCCGTGTTCTGACAAAGCGGTGGAGCTTTGCATCTATCTGATAGTTGATAGTAGTGTATATAGATCAATCATAAACACTCCAGCATGTCTTAGAATGAATCTTTCTCTTTTTGGATTCTTAAGTACAGATAGATGTGTAGATTTGAAGATTCAGTGGTCCCCAGACTTCATGGTTCGGGAGAGGGATACATATATCTCCGATGGATGGGGTAATAGAATCATCCAGGCAGGCATTCGATAGTACAATGGTTCTTCCTTTAGTATATTCTGAAAATACCCTAAATTATACAGCTATGTTGAAGTCATTAAGGATTACGTATTTTCCATAGTAACCCTAGACCAGGTAGATGGCAATTAAGAGAAGATGGATCGATATAGAGTTACACACATTGTCATGATTGTAGTTCTTGAATATTCGTTGATGAACAGGCGAATTATTCGGGGTCGAATGGTTGTGCATATATACTCATCATGAAACACACAGATTACTGAATGTATAAGTAAGCCCCATTGTTCTGGTTGTGGGAAAATATTCGGAAGTTTACTTCTATAGTGCTAAATACGGTACATGTATCTGATAAACAAGGTGCTAACTTCTTGCAAATGCCTTTACAAACAGTCACTAGACGTGTTATGTAACAAAGGCCCTTGATGCATGTGACACTGTCCACCAAATTCAGGGGATCAAGAAAACTGGCCTAAGGGATGTTGATGATATGTTGATGTGGATTTTTGTGTATAGGTAAGAGTTCACGAGATGCCACCTTGTAATGACAGCTTGCCTTTGTCACAGTTCTTCCAGTTCATGTCTTGTGGCATGCTACTTTGGAATGATCAAGATTTTCGGTCTAAAATGCTTACGGCCAAGTGATAAGAGCTTTTGGGAAGCAACGGAATTGCGTAATATACCTATCTGTGTGCGGCTAAGCATGTTAAATACCTGTTCCTTTGATGTCTACACCTGCGTACCAAGAAAGAAAGAACGATTGTCTATAAAGACTTCAACTGCATTATAAATAAAGGTCCGACTAAGTTGTCTTGCAAACCTGTGAATCAAATAAATCCGTTGTTATATTTCAAGTACGCAAACAACGTTAGGGAATAAAAAGACCTGAAGGAGTAGCCCAGGGATGTCCGCTTAATCCAGAGTTTTTTCACATTTAATGTTGCATCACCGATGAAAATTCCAGTTAGTCAAAGGTCAATGCAACGTCATGCTGGTGAGAATTGTCATCCATGCCTTGATGTTCCGCCAATATTAAGTCTGGATTTGTGAATACTAGACGACTTACGATGAATCCGAGATACAATATGACGAAATGTTTTATCGCAAGTGCATGCATATTGAATAGGACAGAACGTATACCGACATAACGTATTAGACTTAATTTAACAACTCTACATCATTACATATAATTCCACTGAGTTAGGTCCAACCGCATTAAGCTTGACGATCTCTAAACTATCTGAGATATTGAATACAGATAAATTTGATATCAATCAAATTACCATTGAGTTTATTACACAATTTTCATAAACACGGATTTGGCTTCAACTGTTTGGACTCTACAGTGTATGTGAAGAAGGTCGTCTCTGCTGACGGCGACTGAATGTCACATCTGGCCTCTATAGCCGATATTTGTTTTTCTTCGTTCTTGGCTGACCATGGTTGAGTTTTTGGAGGTTCTTTGAAAATTCAAACGTAGTTTAAAGCCTATTCCTACGAAGTAGGCTACAGATCGCAAATTGTCCGGTAATGAGTGAGTGAGTCAGTCAGTCAGTCAGTCAGTCCATCCGAATCCTTTCGTCGGCAAAATAAGGAGAACCGTTGACATTAGAACCTTGATTTTTGGCATGAACGTGCATTAGGGCATTGTTACCAGTAAGTTATGAGCTGACCGAATTCTGATGAAAATTTGATTTATAATTATTTTTTTAATTATTTATTGATGGCTCAGCGAGTGCACTGTCATGCCCATCGGGAACCCTTGGCTGTATGTTTCACTGTATATATAACACAGTACAAAACTTGGTGGGATATACCATCCGTAATTGTTTTGAGAGCTAGAGGTCACAGCAGTGTAGCTGGGTCACCCCCAATAGGCCTATAAACAGATCAGAACTAACAGTCTGATAGGATTGGGATTCGAGAATGCAGTTAATACTGCCATGGTGTAATGATTAAATTGTTCTTAGAGGTCAGAGCAGGGGAGACAAAAATAAACAGATCTGTCTGGGAGTTATAAATATATCACAACAGATGGTACCGGTATTACAGTAAACCATCGACAGTGCAGATTCTATGAGTTCACATGTTGACGTCTTTATTAATTTATTATCGTTCCAGCTGACATTTGAACAGCTGCCGTTAACTTGAGACACACACTTTTGCTATATACACACATGTTTGGATTAACTGGGAAACGAAATTTATGGGAAACGAAATTAAACAGATATGTAATCAGTATTAAGAGGCTGTATTTAAGATGCTAAGTACAATCCTCAAATTCTACATTCATCAGATTGCCGATACCCAAAATGTGTTGTCTCATATATCTAGATAACAACGTGATGTAGAGATGCTATTTATTCGTCTTTGTACCGGTCATGCTCAGGAGAATGACATAGAATCATTATTATCTTGTGCCGAGAAGGTGTTGGTCTTGAGTTGAATTACCGTAAACTACATAAATGCTACCTTTCTACTCTAGGACTATATATAAGAATTTGTTGTATTGTTGAGAAAATAATGCGATTCAAAAAGTTGTTTTGGTCCTGGACAAGGACTCTGAAAACCATTAAAGAGATGTAAATGTATTTTCACACGTAAAGCCTGAAATCTACTGAACTTTTTATTATTCGATCTGTTTCCTTTAGTAAAACAATTTGTAAAATTAAATCGGCGATCGTTATTTATTTTTGGAATGAAGGCGCATTAGGAGACTGTTACCAACAAGTTCTGAGCTGACCTACTTTTGATGAAAATTTCTGGTGATTTTTGATGAAAATCACTGGTGATTCTGTCTTGGGCAGTGCCCATCTTAATATAGGCAGGATTTCAACTGGGGGTGGGGATTTCCAAGAGTTCAGTTCGCGTCGGAGTCCTAATGCCTACCCTACTTCGTAGGTCCTGTGACGTTAGTCACACTGCTCATGTATACATCTGGTTTCCAAATAAACCTGGATCGGTTATCCGCAAGCGACAAAATTTCGTTCTTTGGACGCCAATCTAATCGCTCATGAAGCTCCATTTAAAAAAACCGAATGACATTGACTCTTATAATTAAGACTTTATTGGATGTAAAAAAATAACACACATACACCGAAAAAACAATATCTCGGATTTAGTGAAAGCAGGGTCCACGCATACCCAACCAAAAACAACGAACCCAACTATTCTAATGTATGGAGTATAGCTTTCGCATGCCACTGTGAACAGAATTTGGTGCCATCGTTTGAAACGGAAATTATCGAAGTTTTTGCTGTACGTTATTTGCTGTTGGAGCTGACAAGAGGACAACCCATTTTAGCACCAGTGGAATTTGTACCCCGCTGAATTGGTCTCGATTATAGCATTGGACTTGATCCATTTTGATCATAATAATGGCAGTAATTAGGCGATTATTGATTGAAATTAACCCACCGCGACACATTGAGACGACAGCCTGGGGACATATAGTGGGTTCATCTCCATGATGTCTGCATAGAGTCAAACCTGTAGCTGAATTATCGAATTATCATGCTGCGACTTAGGGTTGGGCAGGGAGTGGTCTTCCGGCCATGTTTATATACTGGCATGAGCATGTGGCGACGCTATATCCACGTTTTCAATTAGTGTCAACACTGTTTAAGAACATAGAAAACATTGCTTTAGTTTTCCACGTCCTTAATCGCTTATCAAGTGTTTGTAGTTCCGGAATGTGTTCTTATATCTGCAGATCTATTTCTCCACTAGTAACACTCCAGTATTGTCAGTTATGTAACGTGTAGTGATGGCATATTAGGACAAGCTGTGAAATAGGAACTTCGCTTAACATTTCATAATGACTACAACATTATAGTCAACAAAATCGAACAAAGAATGAACATTTAGGCTTGATTACCCACCAATATGGAGATAAACTTGAACCCTGTTTTAATATGTTGAATTTATGCTTGGAATATACCGTTTGAGTTAAATACATGTAAATCACTGTATATATGAAACTTTTTATATACATTACAAACGTAATGATTCAGTAAGCAACATGGGAAAATCAAGGTATCTTGTCGGGATCATTGAACACTGCTGACCGCTTCTCTCTTCTCTCTTGCTTGTGTCATTTATGCTTGCTTAGATTTTGGTACTAATAGCTTTTTATGAATAAGGTATATGGATTATGAAGGCTGAAATTTTGTATGGAAAGCGACTAACTACACACGTAAGTTCCCCGACGGTGAAAACATTGTGACCAGAGTGATGTTGTACCGTAGTGGTGACTACGTCGTCACCATAACGGTACCGTGGCGGTAGCGAAGCGGACACACAACCACCGACGGACCGCTATATGGTACCGCCACGGTACAGTTACGGTGAAGGCATAGTCTCCGGTATGGTACCATATCACTCCGGTACACAATGTTTTCACCGGCGGACCGCTATATGGTACCACCACGGTACCGTTACGGTGAAGGCATAGTCTCCGGTATGGTACCATATCACTCCGGTACACAATGTTACGGTGAAGGCATAGTCTCCGGTATGGTACCATATCACTCCGGTATATACACAATGTTTTCACCGGCGGACCGCTATATGGTACCACCACGGTACAGTTACGGTGAAGGCATAGTCTCCGGTATGGTACCATATCACTCCGGTATATACACAATGTTTTCACCGACGGACCGCTATATGGTACCGCCACGGTACAGTTACGGTGAAGGCATAGTCTCCGGTATGGTACCATATCACTCCGGTATATACACAATGTTTTCACCGGCGGACCGCTATATGGTACCACCACGGTACAGTTACGGTGAAGGCATAGTCTCCGGTATGGTACCATATCACTCCGGTATATACACAATGTTTTCACCGGCGGACCGCTATATGGTACCGCCACGGTACAGTTACGGTGAAGGCATAGTGTCCGGTATGGTACCATATCACTCCGGTATATACACAATGTTTTCACCGGCGGGGAACTTACGTGTATACTGAATGCTAGATCTGACGGTTGTCAGTTTTCTTGGAATTGAAAGGGTGATTGTCCAATGATATAGAGTGAGAAGTGTTCGGAGAAAACAGATAAGTAATTCCTTACGCGGAAATACAGTAACGATTACTGTTATACGAATATGGTATTCAGGATTGATACAGAATTCTACGGAATGTCACTTATGACGCTTTTTAGTATTTATCAAATGATTGCGTAAGACCACGTCCGGAGATTTTTTAAATTTTTATTTACTTTTTTATTTTATTTTTTTAATATTTATTTATTATTGTTGTTTCTTGTATACACCGTTATTAATTTCAATCTTATGCCGTATATTATTGGTTCACCCAAATTTCTAAGAATATAAGATAACAATATATATACGGATATAGAGACACAATGTAACCAGTACCTCGGGAAATCCAGCCGTCTCAAAGGTCAACCCAATCTCTCACAACAGCAGCATTTGGTCGGACGTCACGAAGTGTTATTTACTTCTTGTCTTTCAGCAACAACTTTATCTCATGAGCACAATTATTACCACTTCAATTTTACATTGTTTAGGTCATTTCAATGTTATCACTCGGTCCCATGATGGTAGCAAGTGATTTTGGAGTACCGGTATGTCTATCTAAATAGGTCAAGTTATATTCATGAACATTCAGTTTCATATTACGACATTTTGCAATTGTACCGGGACTCCATGCACACAATGAGCATATCATTTTTTTCTTCTTCTTTTTGTTCTAGAGAATGGGTTTTCATTGCAATGCTGGTAATTATCATCTTCACATTTCAAGTTAAACAGTACACTAACGTTTCGTCATATTCCTTGACCTATTGAATGGGGTAAATTGTTCAAACCGCAGAAACGCACGTGATGTCATATAGCCAATCAAGATGTCTGTTTGATCCCCAAATATGACAAGTGGTGGCTCAAACGAGAAATGTTCATTTCCTTCGAATAGCCAATCAAATTTTAGCTTTAAAGAGGTCATATGTTTGCAGTTTTCGTGATATGGACCACGGAATATTCATAGAGCTGTGACATCACCAAATCGTATTCTGGTCAGAAATGTGTTATGTACAACACGTGTAGTATTCGACTTGGATATACAATGATGGTAATGATAAAAACATCATACATCTATCCCAATATTTGGATCAATGGATTCTCTTTATGGAAGATGACATAACACATTTTTCGATATATTGGAATACTAAATGAAACTAGTATAATTTTCGGGATAACTCGCCTGTTATAAAAAAAAAACATCCCTAGTCATGGTTCGTCTGACAAATCCTGCTTTATGTCATGGAATATGGCTATTGGATCTTATAGGGTGTTCGGTCATCTAGGTTATTCTAACGTATGACGCTGAATACCAATTACATAAGTATTGGTAATTTAATCTACTGTAATAGCCAGCAATTGTGTTAGAGCTGTCTGTAGCAGCAGCAGGCCTATTTAATTACACATTGTGCTTAACAGGTACAGGTGTAAAGAAATTCCTGCCCATAATAATTCAGCGCCACTCCCCATGCAGATCGTTTTACCCAAACTTGTAAATGTCAATCAGCGTAATGTTATATACAACCGGGATAGCAGGTGATTGGAGGAGGGCAAGTTGACTAGCCATTCCAATAGAGGACCCATGATCGCTGTTGAGAGAGAAATTTAATTGTCCCGTGGACTTGAATTCGACAGATGGATTAGAAATATAGGTGTGAATATATGAGGGTATTTGATGATGGATAGCTGGAGGTATCGGGGCTCTGTAGCAACTACTAATGACACAGTTGTTGCGACAATTGTGTCATCAGCAGTTGTCGGGTCTTCAGCTAATGTAACTGCGTTGTAGCAGGCGACTCTTGTCACTCAGAAAAAAAGTGGTAACGAACATGTTGACGCTTATTGTCACAACTGGGTACCAGTAATTATTTGAGGCAAAAATATATCACACATGATGAACGATTAAATCTTTGATATATCCACTAATCAAATATGATCTACATGATGACGTCATCCTTTCTGCACCAGGGGTCGCTGTGACAGACATGCGGACGTTTCAGGTCGGCTCTTCAACCTGTAACCATTTCGGTCATCTATACGCGGTAAGACTGACCCTGGGATCGTGTGTATCCATTTCAGACTACTTTCGGCAACTGCTAGAGGGAATTTCCATAAATCAATACCACGTGACTTCGTCAGCCAATCCGCTAAAGTCTACCGACGTAACCCCAACGTAACCCGCCATTTTCGAGTCATGTGATGATCTACTTGTTCAAATTTACAGATCTACGACACCTCTTGGATGATACGACAGTTATTCATACATATATATTTTGTAAGCCCAGGCAATATCTGTTTCCGAGGTATGTATGAAAACCTGTAATTTATTAGAGTTTTCGAGTCTGTTCTCCGCCGGATGAAGGCCGAACAGAATCCGGTAAAACACCGGATATCGCTCCGCGATAATGGAGACACACGATTCGCAAGCCATCTTATGGATGGCGAAGTGTACGCAAATGGTCGGCTCTTGTAATAGTATAGATGATGTTATTTAACCCGTGATTAAGTACAGCGCCCTCTGACGTCAGAAAGTGGAACTAATGACTTCACCGTATTCGAACTGGTCATATATATCCTACAGTTTTTTTGTTTTTAACTCATGAACTCTGCATATGGGGGGGGGTCGGGAGTATATTGTTTGGTACTTCTAGATCAATTTGAGGCGGCATTTGGGGTTCTAATGCCTAACTGGGTTAGACCTCGGATCCAGTATAATACTAGATCCTAGTTTACTCCAATTGACTGTCCTAATGACTAAAATAAGGTACAAAATAAATGTGAATATGAAATTATTCTTCTCATTTTTCTTCTTTCAATATCTTCCACAGGTCTAGTGTGACTTTGACCATACTCCAAGTCATTGGGGAGAAATCGTAAAAAATTTGGCTAGTCAGATCTTCTGGAAACGTTCCCCCTTAATGTACCATAGCCTAAGGAATGTATAGTCAGCCATTGTGTTGCAATCTAGCAGCAGGTACCGGTTTACCTATGTAATCACACACTGTAATGGACCGGTAGGGTTTAGCAGGATATTCCCTCCCCATAACTCAGCGCCACTCCCCATGCAGATTACATTACCTGTAACACGTGATTATCATTCACACGTAACCTTACATCCCAGAACACAGGTGAGCAATGAGGGAGGGAAAGTTAACGAAACATTCTATAACGAATCAGAATTGATCGAAACGATGCACCTTAGCTATGGAATGCCACACACCCTTGGACAGATGGATTTGACATAGGTGTTATACACCATAGATTTTCAGGTAACTAAATATGGGCCAAGAGCATCTTCCGCCCATACCGTCACATGACCTGTCCACACTTCAACCGTGAACTTATCTAACAGTTGACCAGACTCATCAAACCTTTTATGTTTCAAACGTTTCTCCAAATGTGTGTCACGAATTCTCTCTATAAATTTGCACTCGGTATCTCCGCCCGAAAATCTCCTCCACCCACCCACTCGCAATTAAGCGTTCCAGCAAAGTAGAATTCATGATGCAAAATTGATAAAGTTTTACCAATGAATTGTCGGTATCTGCATGACAAATTACAACCCACTGGAGTAAACGGTAATATAATCTTGGCGTGAACATTTAGCCTTCTATCGAAGACGCTTAGATACTTTCAAGAAAAACTTGAGTGAAAATCTGAGTGATGGAAATTCATCCACTCAAGTTGACAGAAATTCACTCAAATTTCACTCAAGTTTGAGTTAATAGCTCACTCAAGTTGAGTGAAGTGGATTCCACTCAAGTTTAACTCACTCAACTTGAGTGGAATTTTTCACTCAAGTGTTTGAGTGGGTGAAATTTCCACTCTTACTCGAGTGAAATTTCACTCAAGTTTTTTTAGAGATTATATAGAATAAAGTTCAGTGCACATTATTGTTTGAAAAGAAAATCACCAAATTCTCATATGAACGTTCCCCCAACAGTGCTGATTGACAACTACTGAAATTGGCATTCTGCAATTGCCAGTTTGTGTGCAGGCATGGTACCGGTCATTTATTCTTCGGGAATTGCAACAAACCTTCCTGTTCACATGTCTTGCATGTTCAGATATCTGTTATTTTTAATTGGATACGTAATTAGGCAACTATTAATGGTTCTCACTTAATCCGTGAAAACTAATTCCTGGTTATCAACGATGTGATAGACTTACTAATTGGAAGTATGAGGACAATGAATATCTATTATCGGCTGTCTACATTTTCTGTTGCTATTCTCTTCATTGTTATTAACTGCTACCATACCCATTGCTGAAATAGAGACCGACATTCGTGCTGTATCAGTATATGTTCAAATAAAGTGTTCAAAGGGAACCCAAATAGAAAATTGAAACTGAGGGGGGTAGGGGAGCAGAGAGATTGTTGCCTTTTTTCCGAAAATTTATTTCCAGAAAATATTCGCACTGACTGCTGAGATATTGTACTTCAAAGAATTTTGTATTTGGTACAAATTTTGTATGCAAATGAGCTATGATGATGTCACGCAGTAAACTGCATGGAGACAATTATATATAGGCAAATCATGGCACATTTTCTTTTCTAAGATACAGAATTCTGATTGTTTTGCATTTCATTAACGTTACGTTTACAGGTTAATGGATATCACTGTTATCACTATAGTTTACCAATAGTTTAAGAAATATGACAACCCATAAGAGGAAGTTAAATGGTTAAAGTGATTTTTGTGAATATGAATAACATAGACCGTTGTTACTGAATATTCAGTTCGAAACAAAACCCTTAGTAACTGGTTGCTATGGTAACCGTATTTCTAACAAGAGCCCAAGGGGCTTCAATATACGCCCGTATATCTGGAATTACATTGGTTCAAATTTCAAGGTTGTTTAATAGCCTTGATTCCAATTGATCTAGCAATCCAGAGAAAGGTCTACAATTTTTTGCTTATGAGAATGTAACATATATCACATCTTATATTGAATGATAAACTAAAATGAGCTTAACTCTTGGTAACTAGTTGACCTTGAAGTAAGAGCTGAGAGCTCACATATCTCACACTGAAATCGACGATAGTCAAACACAAGAAAATAGTAGTTTTCCCGCAAATGAATTCCTTTCAGACGAGAGAATTTTTCATGAAGGAAGAAGAAAGTGACGAAGTAAACCTTTGTTCTTGAGTTAATAAACAGGTGTGAAGTTCATAAAGGATTCCTCTCCCCGTTAAATTAGTAAATGTATGGTTTTTATTTCACAACAGTTTAACTAAATGAAGCGTTTCAAACATGGGAGACAACTCCACAGGGCAATACTATATAAATGCAGGGGGAAGAACTTCGAATATTCCAACAATATTCCAACACATTTAGTCAGCTAAGCTTGATTCAGTTTGGGGGACTGCAACCTAGACCTTTGACAAATTGATGTCATATGTATGGCTCCACTTTGCCATGCGAGTAAGGTATACTCAAAGTTTGGTACCAATCCATACCTTGAAACCAGAGCTATCGCATGGACAACAAATGTTAATGGATGAATGGACAGAACGCAACATCGCATTACACGACCTCGTCTTCAACAGGCATATGAAAATGTGACTTTTAATGATTTCTTGATTTTGGGGTCACAGTGACCTTGACCTTGACCTTGACCTCAATTTTGGTACACAACACATCGTCTTCTCTCAATCTATCAATGCACACAAAAAATCATGATTTTAAACAATTTCACATGACAAACCGTCTCCCCTCAAATTCTCAATGGACACAAAAAATCATGATTTTAAACAATTTCACGATTTTGGGGTCACAGTGACCTTGACCTTTGACCTTGACTTACATTTTGGTATGTGACACATTGTGTCCCCCTAATGTATCTACTGACACAAAAAATGTTATTTTTAATAATTTCCTAATTTTGGGGTCAGTGACCTTGACTTAATTTTTGGTATGCATCACTTCATTTCCGCCTATTGAATCCACTCACAAAAAATTCAAAATTTTTAACGATTTCCTGATTTTTCGATCACACTGACCTTTGACCTCTGACCTTGACCTACATTTAATATGCAACACATCGTCCCTCCCCTAGTGCATCCACTCACCAAAAATTAGAACTGTAGATAGAAAACTGTCAACGATCAATGATTTCCTGATTTTTGGCAACAGTGACCTTTGACCTCTGACCGCGACCTCAATTTTGGTACGCGACACATCGTCTCCACCTGGCGTATCCACTCACAAAAAATTGCAACTGGATAGAAAAAGTTCACAGATATAGACCGGACACGAACACTTCAGTGATTTCCTGTTTTTTAGGCCCGTGACCTTTGACCTGTGACCTCGGCCTTCAATTTGGTATGCGACACATCGTCTCCCCGTAGGGTATCCACTCACCAAAAACTGGAGCTGTGGATAGGAAACTGTCCCAGATATAGACCGGACACGAGAACCGGACAGACGGACGGACGGACGGATGGACAGACGGACGGAAACCGCCATCACATAATACGTCCGCCTTTTGGGCGGGCGTATAAAAAGAATTGGATTTTTTTCCAAAACAAATTCATATAGTTTACATAATGCTATAAATAATCAAAATTATAATTTTGAAAGGGATTAAACCTATAGATCTGTGGATATACCATCATAAATTTACCTCATTATCATCAGTTCACTTGGTGACATGCAGCACAAATCTTATGTTTTATAAAATCGCCTGGATATCAGGTTTATAGTTTAAACTCCAATAGCTCAGCAACCGTTTGGAGTATTTATCTGTGGTAAACGGCATCTTACTCAGAATTATGAGTAGCTTATTTTCATCTCCTAAAAGTGACCGTTTGGGTCTATGTATTTTTCCCTAAATAAGATTTACTTGATTGGTCATTCTGTGCGATACTTTTCAATGTTACCATCGGCATCTGATATCTGTTTATAAGGTTGAAAGTTTTTGCATGAATGTATACGTTAATTGAAGAGCCTTGCTATCTCTGATGAGATGTGTCCAACATAAAATTCGCATTTCAGTTATTGTCCTATCTTTAGTGTTAAGGTAACTGCCGTTGTTTGACTGGCGGTTCTTTAACTTGGTTTCTTATCAAGTCAATGAAAATAGTGGATTATTTTTTAAGGTTTGAAAGACCATGCAGTCATGTGGTTATTACTTTAACATATTACTTTTTGCAATGGCGCCGATACTTTGATATCCAGTCTGATATTTCATAATGTGGAATACTCAACCGAAGCATCTTACCATTTATTCTCAGCTTCGAAGCTCTGATCTTCATTTCATATTATGAAAAGGATATTGTGTAAGTTATATGGTGGAGAAATGAGTGTGGGGGGAAGGGTAGAATTTTGTTCTTTTGAACAGGCGTGGGGGTGGGAAGGCTGGACTGGGTGAATGGTGATAGAGGTAGTGTGAGTGGGTGTGTTGAGGAATTCCAGTCTGCGAGGTAGAGCATTGTCCTAATGCAGATGACTGTATAATTCTGAGATGAGATTCACCTTACAGGAGAATTCCCCTGATCAATGAACCGTGGTCAGTTAGTAGGATACAAAGGTCCGATTATAATAGTGAGCATTATCTCCTCTCCGATGCGAGAGTCGTATACCGTACTTAACAATGGCGTGCAAGTGGAACCACCCAAGACATGCAATGTTTAATAGTAACAAGATCAAGAAGCAGTTCTTTATGGAGTTTTGCCGCATACAGGTACGCATTACATTACATACAGTCATCGGTCCCATGGCATAAGATTGTATACCATACTGTCAGATATACACTTTGACACTTTGATGTAGATAGAACGAAGGATGGGAACATCAGAATGCAATCATTAATAGGAAACATAGAATACTAATTTTGAAAATACACATCTGATCAATCAATATGTTAGCTTTGTGGTCAGGTAGGATATGCCACATATAAGGTGTGGTCAGTCAGTCTGTACCATACAATGGTTGACCATATTGGCCACATCAGTCTGTACCATATAGTGGTTGGTCGTAGTCGTCACTTTAGTCTGTGTCAATACCATACAATGGCTGATCGTAGTGGCCACATCAGTATGTAGTATAAAATGGTTGGTCGTCGTGGCCACATCAGTCTGTACCATACAATGATTTGTCATAGTGGCCACATCAGTATGTAGTATACAACGATTGGTCGTAGTGGCCACATCGGTCTGCACCATACAAAGGTTGGTCGTAGTGGCCACATCAGTCTGTACCATACAATGGTTGGTCCTGGTGGCCACATCAGTCTGTACCATACAGTGGTTGATCGTAGTGGCCACATGAGTCTGTACCATACGATGGTTGATCGTAGTGGCCACATCAGTCTGTACCATACAATGGCTGGTCGCTGTGGCTACATCGGTCTGTACCATACGATGGTTGATCGTAGTGGCCACATCAGTCTGTTCCATATAATGGTTGCTCGAAGTGGCCACATCAGTCTGTACCATACGATGGTTGATCGTAGTGACCACATCAGTCTATACCATACAATGGTTGATCGTAGTGGCCACATCGGTCTGTACCATACAATGGTTGATCGACGTGGCCACATCAGTCTGTACCATAGAATTGTTGATCGAAGTGGCCACATCAATCTGTACCATACAATGGTTGATCGTAGTGGCCACATCAGTCTATACCATACAATGGTTGATCGTAGTGGCCACATCAGTCTGTACCATACAATGGTTGATCGTAGTGGCCACATCAGTCTGTACCATACAATGGTTGGTCGTAGTGGCCACATCAGTCTGTACCATACAATGGTTGGTCGCTGTGGCCACATGAGTCTGTACCATACAATAGTTGATCGAAGTGGCCACATCAGTCTGTACCATACGATGGTTGATCGTAGTGGCCACATCAGTCTGTTCCATATAATGGTTGCTCGAAGTGGCCACATCAGTCTGTACCATACGATGGTTGATCGTAGTGACCACATCAGTCTATACCATACAATGGTTGATCGTAGTGGCCACATCGGTCTGTACCATACAATGGTTGATCGACGTGGCCACATCAGTCTGTACCATAGAATTGTTGATCGAAGTGGCCACATCAATCTGTACCATACAATGGTTGATCGTAGTGGCCACATCAGTCTATACCATACAATGGTTGATCGTAGTGGCCACATCAGTCTGTACCATACAATGGTTGATCGTAGTGGCCACATCAGTCTGTACCATACAATGGTTGGTCGTAGTGGCCACATCAGTCTGTACCATACAATGGTTGGTCGCTGTGGCCACATGAGTCTGTACCATACAATAGTTGATCGAAGTGGCCACATCAGTCTGTACCATACGATGGTTGATCGTAGTGGCCACATCAGTCTGTTCCATATAATGGTTGCTCGAAGTGGCCACATCAGTCTGTACCATACGATGGTTGATCGTAGTGACCACATCAGTCTATACCATACAATGGTTGATCGTAGTGGCCACATCAGTCTGTACCATACAATGGTTGATCGAAGTGGCCACATCAGTCTGTACCATACGATGGTTGATCGTAGTGGCCACATCAGTCTATACCATAGAATGATTTATCGTAGTGGCCACATCCGTTTGTACCATACGATGGTTGATCGTAGTGGCCACATCAGTCTATACCATACAATGGTTGATCGTAGTGGCCACATCAGTCTGTACCATACAATGGTGATCGGTTCATAATTTATGTAAGAATCACGAGACGATGCATACAATAGTCAAGTCTGGGGATACAATAGCCAAGTCGGGGGACAACAATGTGTCTAGACAAGTGCCTTTTCAACGACACAAAGACCCAGACAATAGTCCGTACATGAAGTATCGACCGGTTGATCGTAATGGCCACATGAGTCTATTTCATACAATGGTTGATCGTAGTGGCCACATCAGTCTGTACCATACAATGGTTGATCGTAGTGGCCACATCAGTCTGTACCATACAATGGTGGGTCGCTGTGGCCACATCAGTCTGTACCATACAGTGGTTGATCGTACTGGCCATATCAGTCTGTACCATACAATTGTTGATCGAAGTGGCCACATCAGTCTGTACCATACAATGGTTGATCGTAGTGGCCACATCAGTCTACACCATACAATGGTTGATCGTAGTGGCCACATCAGTCTGTACCATACAATGGTTGGTCGCTGTGGCCACATCAGTCTGTACCATACAATGGTTGATCGTAGTGGCCACCATACAATGGTTGGTCGCTGTGGCCACATCAGTCTGTACCATACAATGGTTGGTCGTAGTGGCCACATCAGTCTGTACCATACAATGGTTGATCGTAGTGGCCACATCAGTCTGTACCATACAATGGTTGGTTGCTGTGGCCACATCAGTCTGTACCATACAATGGTTGATCGTAGTGGTCACATCAGTCTGTACCATACAATGGTTGGTCGTAGTGGCCACATCAGGCTGTACCATACAATGGTTGATCGTAGTGGCCACATCAGTCTGTACCATACAATGGTTGGTTGCTGTGGCCACATCAGTCTGTACCATACAATGGTTGATCGTGGCGGTCACATCAGTACTGTACTATACAATGGTTGGTCGTAGTGGCCACATCAGTCTGTACCATACAATGGTTGATCGTAGTGGCCACATCAGTCTGTACCATACAATGGTTGGTTGCTGTGGCCACATCAGTCTGTACCATACAATGGTTGATCGTAGTGGTCACATCAGTCTGTACCATACAATGGTTGGTCGTAGTGGCCACATCAGTCTGTACCATACAATGGTTGATCGTAGTGGCCACATCAGTCTGTACCATACAATGGTTGGTTGCTGTGGCCACAGCAGTCTGTACCATACAATGGTTGATCGTAGTGGCCACATCAGTCTGTACCATACAATGGTTGGTCGCTGTGGCCACATCAGTCTGTACCATACAATGGTTGATCGTGGCGGTCACATCAGTATGTACTATACAATGGTTGGTCGTGGTCGTCACATCAGTCTGTACCATACAAGGGTTGGTGGTAGTGGCCACATCAGTCTGTACCATCCAATGATTGGTCGTAGTGGTCACATCAGTCTGTAACATTCAATGATTGGTCGTAGTGGCCAAGTCAGTCTACACCATACAATGATTGATCGAAGCGGCCACATCACTCCTTACCGTACAATGGTTGGTCGTAGTGACCACATCAGGTTTCATTCAACGGTTTGTCGTAGTGGCTACATCTATACCATAATATGGTTGATCGAAGTGGCCATATCTGTCTGTGCCACACAATCGTTGGTGGTAGTGGCCACATCAGTCTATATCATAAAACGATTGGTCGAATTATCAGATAAGACAAATGGATATGCATGTCACATTGACACCATTTAGAATCATTACAACTATGTAACGAGCCTCTGTTATAGCCTACATCGGTATGTTTATATATCCGTCACCATTTAGACATATAACATCTATGTAACGAATATGTGTTATAGTCTAGATCAGTATGATTATATACTCGTTACAGATTATGCAAATAAATTAAAATTTTTACCTCACTCTGCATGATCTTATATATGTGCGTATTTGCTAGTCTGATTGATGGAGAGTTTGTTAAAATATCTACAATATTATATCTAAATATCCCATATATCTGTTTTTGCTAATTGCAGATGTGAAGAAAAAGTTACGGTACCAAATTGTCGTGTGCCGAAATGTCGCATACCGAAATGTGGTGTACCAAAATGTCGCGTGCCGAAATGTCGCGGATCCAGATCTGGGTGAAGTGTTATCAGGGTGACGTTACAGTTATTTCATCTTCTAGAGGTATTTTTCACGTATTTATTTAAATCTTTTCCTGACATTCTATGGTCTGTGGGCAAAATGAATTAGAAGAATGTAAGACATGAAATCAAACCATTAAACATTTTCTAAGGACGCCTAAACAAGCCCGTGGTCATCTTTAATGGACCCATGATGATGCGGCACCTCAAATATGCAAGAAACTCAAATGATTCCAAAGTGATAAGTTATACCGGTAGTCATAGACTTTTTGTTCTGGTGAAAAGATTGGAGTTGGGGCCATTTTTGGTTTAATAACAATTATACTTAACAAGGTGAAAGCATACGATAGAGTCCTGGTTCTTAATCTAATTGATATGAACATGTTCCCACCTGCAATTATTAATTTCCCAGGACGTCATCGGATATCATTTTGCTTATATGAGCCGACAAGTAAACAGTTCACTTCAATTTTAAAGTGATTCTCGATGTCTTGTACGAACACGCTTATGCCATGATACATAAACTAACTAAACGTATTTGACCTTGTTTCGTGAAAGTTGTGTTTGTCCATGGTTTGGCGTTATTAACCTGGCATATATATAGCAGCGTGCATGTCGGCATTTCCTTTGTGGTTTCTTGTGGCATATAACCAATATATAGACTAACGACATATTATCTTACAAAATATCCCTTAGTTGTATTCTTAATAACATTATAGATCGGGGACCTTGAATAATGAACTATATATCTTGTGGTCTTCACCTTGAATAATGAACTATCTTGTGATCTTCACCTTTAATAATGAACTATCTTGTGATCCTCACCTTGAATAATGAACTATATCTTGTGATCTTCACCTTGAATATTGAACTATCGTTTGATCTTCACCTTGAATAATGAACTATCTTGTGATCTTCACCTTGAATAATGATCTATCTTGTAATCTTCACCATGAATAATGAGCTATCTTGTGATCTTCACCTTTAATAATGAACTATCTTGTGATCCTCACCTTGAATAATGAACCATCTTGTGATCTTCACCTTGAATAATGAACTATCTTGTGATCTTCACCTTGAATATTGAACTATCTTGTGGTCAATATTGAGGTAAAAGAGGAATAGTTTTATTCGTAAATTAGAAAATCCTTAGAACAAATCGTTTATATTTGAACAGATGAAGAAATCACAGGGAAATGTATTTGTTTTATCAAAGTAAGTTCTCTAAAAACCAAACTTGCTACAAACTATTTGTTCAGTAGTCCTAAAGTCCATCTTCGGTAGTTCGAAATACCATTTTTCGGCTTTGACAAGACACTCTTCCGTCATGGCCTTTTATTCTCTCTTCCTCAATTTGGTGTCTCGTTTGTGACAGTAACAACCAAACTGTGGAGTTGCGTAATCAATTGTGTAACTGACTGACAACAGACGATTTTAAAGCAATGGAATTGCATGAAATCAATAAATCCTGATCACTTCCCCATGCCCATGCAGAAAGTCCGGATTTAAGGCTTATCACAAGAAGCATAAGAAACGACCCCCTCTCGAAAAATCCTGACGACGCCCATGGTTTCACCAGTTTTGTTTTCTGGATAGCTGTGCGTTCGGAGGGGTACAAAGACAAAGAAATCATCCACGCGATTACAATTACAATGAACACATATTTACCAGTATAACCAGACCAAAAACAGATCGACGAACTTGCACATATTTATATCCAATTATTTTAGGACGACACTTTCTTGGTGAAGCACAAATACTGTATGGTGCTGGATGGGTCAGTCCCGTGCGAGACTCGAACCCGCGCCCTCAGAGTTTGGCACCAAATCGCCAGCAGTAAATGCAAGCGCTCTAGACCGCTAGGCCACCTCAGCTTCCACAAAAGAAGAAGTTCGGAGATCGGAGTCTAGATTACGTACACCCCTCTGATAGACTGAACAATGGCACTTGTACATAGTCGATTCTTTTCTTCTATATCTCCCTCTGCTCTCTCCTTGATATTTATTTATTCCAAAATATAGCGCTTGTAAAGATCTTGAATGAACTGAGAAATGTACCGTGAAATTTGAATAAAACATTGAGTTGATGGGCCGCGAAATCCGTATGGGAAGCAGCCGTTATACTACAATTTCAAACAAAGGCTTATCACAGCTTATCGGCAGCTTGAAACACCGGAACCGGTATTTTAAAAAAAACTGTTTTTGAACTACCAATATCGATAGTTAGAACTTCGAATGAGGCGAATAATCTTCCAAAAGTGCTGCTTCGAACAGCGTGGGAGAGTATAGAGAATGGGGTCGGTATCTCAATTATATGATCGCCTATATTAGCCGTACCGGTATCACGATTAAACTATATTCACAATAATATTCAAAGTGAAGTTTCTCAACAAAAACTCGTTTTATTAATCTTACAACATTTGTGTAGTTATCTTCTTGGCTGACACAAACACATGTCACTTGCATATGGAGGAAACGGTATCATGTCTATAAGATTTAAGACATTTCGCATCATGAATTTCCTTGAGTGTGACAATTTGTTTAATCCGAAGATCAAATTTATCTGAAATATCTGGAAGTACATATATGCATGATCATTTTGCCTTTATTCTCATGGGCGGTAAGTTCCATAGGAGAAAAATCGTCTCCTTTCTATCATAACTGAACTATAATTGACAATTGTTTTCAGAACATTTTTCCTGACTTGCAACTATTGGAAGGACATTTCGTTCTGTAGGAAAGGGTATCCTGTGAAATTTTATTCTTCTACTCTGGATCAATTAAGGGTACCGGTAGTTCTGCAAGGGAAAATATTCAGACTTGGCACATTGCCAAGGATGTAACAATGGTGACTAACGAGATGGACAGTGCATTTACAGGTGTAAGGTGATAGATTATGGACAATGGTCAGTTTCGGACAATGGTCAGTCTGGTCTCCCAGGGTGCTTTACTGTTGAGCAACGGCGTGGGTACAGCGGCCTAAACGACTGAAAATATTCTCATGTCCTTTTGGTTAACTCTGTGTGCTGATGGACAGCCATGATTCCATGATCTGGGACCGTGGGATACTTCTCACAGATAATCGTCTTGTCCATTCATTCTTCACTCAACTGTTCTTCCCAATGGAAATGATAATTCTAATTCTATATATCCCCGAAATGAGGCAAAAGAGAAATTCTTTCTATAGAAAGATAATATTCGTAATAAATGAAGATTTACATCTTCAAAGAATAAAACACCTTCTTCATCACGATGCACATTAAAAACATGGTGACGGCCCATCGCCATTCATCGGTGACAAGACCCTGTCGTCGCCATTTATTGGTGAGGACTATTGGTGACGAGATCATTTCATCGTCATTTATTGGCGATGTGGGGCCTGGTCATCAGCACTAAAGTGTAGATTTCAGGTCATCACCAATAAATGGTGACGGCATTTATATGAAAGTGGTGATGGAACACGGTGACGACTCTAACTGATCACCCATTATTGGTGATGCTGTCATCACCTTTTTTGGTGATAGTTATATCACCATATTTTTTTGACCGTGTGTCTTCGTTCATGTCAAACATAGCTATAATCAGCTGGAAAATAACGGTTTGGGACATTCATTTTCTCACTGTTTAAATAGATAGAAATCAAATCCGTTCTTTGGCAAAAAGAAATTGATATTGATTCCAGCATGCCGTTAAAAATGGGGTATTGCCTTACAAATAGATCCCATGCATAACAGATACTCGGAAAAGCACATGGTATATAAAGTTGCGTGATACATCTCAAAAATATATGGTAATCATCGTTTGTGCCAGTATCACTATCTTCTTTCTTTGACAAATCTCCAGGGTTTGTCGTGTCATTTTCAACGACGTATACGCGGACTTCCTAATCTATACATTCAGAATATTCATTCTGACTCGAAGACAAGAATCACTCTTTATAGCTTTGTAATCGATTCATTTGTACCATTCTATATATACAGATTCCAAGAGGAAGCTTCATGCATTAATATACAACATCTCGATTGAGATCCTTTGAAAGCATGAATTTCTTTCGGCGGTTTCGTCTGGTGTGTTTCATAACATATATGTTTTACGTATTCATGCAAAATAATGCAAATATGGGAACAATTATCCGGAGCGATGTCATTTGTCCAGTGAAGGTCATGGTGTGATATATTGCGATGAACGTGGGTTATTGCCGGGGGTCTGTGTCTCATGTGAAATGATGCGGGGATGACAAAGCCATCGTGTCCGCATGGGTGCATGGTATAAATGAATCTGAATTGTCGGCCTTCAGCATTCACCGACAAAGCTCCCAAAATACTGTCCTATACACAAGGCACAATAATCTAACGGTAAATTTCAGAAGTCCAGTTAAAAAAATCGACGATAGTCCGGCAGATGTACCGTTGAATCGTTTGGTGAAGTTGCCGTTACATTCAAAATACCTGAAGACCTTTCTTTAATTCAAAGTTGACCTCTTTAAGCTGGGCAACGGTTTAACAAAAGACAACTAAAGATGCCGTTACACTAAGGGGGGCTATTATCCCTTAATTCACCCTTGGTCCATTGGGATGCGGAGATTGCAGGTTAGGACAATAGATTGTCCGGTGATAATGCACTTCCAAAAAGATCAAACACAGGCACGCGCCCCACCGTCACAATGTACGGCATCTCAAGTTCAGTAACGGCATCTTTAAACATGCCTCTACTGTCAGCTAGCGGGACATGTCGGGATAATGCTGGACATTTCTTTGTTGAGGAATGTATAAGGAATAAGATCTCATTGTTACAGGTGACGCGTGGGGTTATTGTATTGTCCGAAAATCGCCTGGCTGTCTCACGTAAAATCCAAGACGCGGAGAAAACGGTCCATGAATAGCGAGCACCTGCCTTTGGTGATTAACATTTGGCCATTGAAGTTGAACATGGGACACGTTGTGGGCATATCAGTGTGTATCGTCTTGTCAATTTTTGCATCTCGCCATCTGCCTAAGTGTGGCGAAATTCACGGTTATCAAATATCTGTATATGTATCTCTTTACTGCGAGGAATAATGCACACATAAAGCAGCTGCCTATACAATTAATAAGTAAAATATAGGGGACAAAGTCACAATAAATCATGCAAAACAACTACCACTAATTTTCAGTTGGAAAATGTAGCAGCTTCCTGTCATTGCATGCATGTACCTGACCTGCTATACCCTATAATATAGCCCTTAGTCGGATTCGGATTGGCCAGCTTCACGTCAAGGTGAATCCTCGAAGAGTGATCGATACACTGGCTCGATAGCATGAAATTGTCCAAGGGGGGAAAGGGGGGATCGCTTCCTAAGCTTACTTATTAGAGGGCCCAGAACTGTGCTGTCCAACATAGGATAAGAACATAGGATTGGGTGCTAAGAGGGGGTCGTTCGTACCCAACGACCCCCCCTATAACGACGCCCCAGGGGCTGGGTCGTACGAAATTGTCGGAACTGTTGTGAAATTCAAACTGGTGCAATCTTCCGCATCATCTCAATGCATTTGTACATCGCGAACAGTGACGTCATATTTCAGTGACGTCGAACCGAGTTTTTTATGTAAGGCATTTTTCTCCTAAAAAAATGTGTCGTAGAATTTAGACTATACTTATCTGATGTGAAATAAAAGAGTTGTGGGTACTTATACCGGAGAATATTTCGAAGAAAGACGACGACGACGAAGACGACGCAATTTCTGAGTTACGCTATATGCGGTACACCCGCGTGGTTACCATTTTGAATTTACCCGACAAGGTGCTCTTGTGTGTGGTCGTGGTGTTGGTGGTGGTGGTGGGGGGCTGGGGGGTGTCATGCGGGATATCTCATGCAGCAAAGTAACAGCGTATAACATTGAGCCAGGGAATTTTTGTGTACAAGTATATTTGTTCTCACTTGTCACCAAAGTCCGGGTTTAAATTAAGGATGTGGTTTTGGGACCGCCATATCTGAGAGAGGCCCAAATGTCACTATATGCTTATAGCATGCATGGAATTTAGGAATTCCGGATCCTCCACCGTTTTCTCGACTGCAAAAAGTTTCATTTTCTTTTTCCACAAAGACTTTTTTCCAAAAAATCGAAATCGGATATTCCCTTAGAATTTGTGCAGATGATTCGAAATGTGTTCATCTATTTTAATTTAGCCCAGATTAATTAATTCATCCTCGTTAGTCTTATTTCTTGTTTTTCTAAGAAAGGGATCTTGGCATGGTGAAGTTGAGGTTAATTCTGTATGGTGTGGAGGGGTGGGGGGGAAAGGTGTATATCATCGATATCATAGTACATGTATGTCGTGTACATGCATATTGTGTATATTCGCCCCGATGTAGGCGTTCGCAATCTTAATGGTTTATTGATAGCATATATTCTTGAAAAATAAAGAAATAGTTTTCTTTAGTTTTCTATAAACCATTAGTTTGTCTTTTATTAGGTTGCCATTTTGTTCATTGCCATTTTGTCCGTTGTCATTTTGTCCGCTCCCTGCAAGCATATCGGGGCATTGATCAAGGGCGTCGTTATAGGGGGGGGGGGGGGTACGTTGGGTACGAACGACCCCCTCTTAGCACCCAATCCTATGTTCTTATCCTATGTTGGACAGCACAGTTCTGGGCCCTCTAATAAGTAAGCTTAGGAAGCGATCCCCCCATGTAGATGGAAAATCGAATTGTCAGTGATTTCTCCAACAAATAGGGCGGATGCTGAAATATAAGTTGGCGATCCGTATAGGAGTAATTCTCATTTCTATCGATGATAACCTGCTCCGGTTTTCCGTTGCAAAATTGATCAGAATTTACCCCGATTCTCAGGATGAAACCTTCGCTCATAATTTCTGTCTTTCGCGCTGTAAGGGAGATAACTGTGATAATAATTTATACTCCGCCTGCCTCAAACAGGTTAAACAACTTGACCATGGATATAATGCTTCACTGGGACATGTAGAATTAATATGAATGTAAGGCATTGGGTATTTTAATCTTATGTTACGTTTTTCATTTCACGTATTTCATCCTGGATGAGGGAACTGCTACATTGTTGCATATTTATTGCTTTTCATGCGCAAAATCATATTTGTAGTAATGCCATATTGGAAATTCCTCTGCCCGCTCCTGTGCATTTCGCATACCGAAATCGAACACTACAAGTTAGTATAGTACTTAACTTGAAATAAGAACATGGCTTGTTTGCGTAATACCTAACGAAATACGACAAAGCAAGCCATGTACTTTGGCTCCAATCGTTGGAAATGAATTCACATTTTGCAATGCAACTTGTTTGGTAGAACTCCAGCCGGCCCATATGATGTCACCCCCCCCAAATATCAATGCCCTCAGTGCTGAATATATGGCGTTTGTATTCCGCACTTTATTCTGTGCTTTTATGAATTTGTCGAAATTTATTGATTTCTGTACATCTACTAGGATTCATGAACTGTAAGCTGGCATGTCTCTTATTGACGACAAGTGAAGTGGGAGCAAACTTCGTTCATGCATTATGGAGGTAAATAGACGAACAATGGTTGCCGGTCTCAAGTGTCGCAAATTGATCGAAATACCGTCTGAAACGTTAGTGGATGAACTTGTACCTGAATTGCCAGATCAAACCTATAACACAAGCTTCACAGCTACAAGTTTTGGAGTCATATTCACTATCACTGTTTTTGAATACCAATATGTAAAACATTATATTCCGGTACTAGTAAACCTAAATATTTAAATACATACCACAGATTCGAGAATAAATAGAAGTCATATGTTTCCAACATAGCTCTCTCTCTCTTTATTCTTTCATAAACCACAACCTCATATCGAATGGGTAAGAAACGGATTGCAGAGACAACCAGAAAAACTTGAGCTTGGATTATTAAAACGTTTAGAAAGCCCTGAACAGAACTTGAATTGAGTGCTATGTAGGAAGGGAGGTAACTCTACTATGAAAGCAGCATATTAGCTGAGACGGTTTAACTCCCCTATATCTTGTTTTTATCAGAAAAGACACGATATCGTTAAGCATAACGTGCTCCCCACAGGAAGGAATTCCTGTTGGGTCTGTTTCTTGCTCATATTTGTGTGTTTCTGCGTTAATTCAACAAATTTTCTGTCCCCCTATTTCCGAATATTGGACGTCCAGCCAGGAAGACTGTTCACAAAGTACCAGTAGTAGGTCAGAATTGTTCACGACAAACAAAATCTTGGAAATATGGGAAAATTTCTTTCTGGGTCATGGTAATAAAGTTAATTTCTTTTTCCAATCCAAAACCTGCCAAATCAGATTTTTGTCATACTGAAATATCAGCCTCGAAAAATTTGCGACGGTCAATTATATAAAATGGAGATATGATTGATCAAAATGTGTTCCCTGGCCTATTTTTATATTTTCGATGCATTTCTAGGTTTTGTCCTCTTGTAACAAAATTAAACCTCAAACCAAATGTTTTATTGTCACTCAGTATATTAAGAAGTTTTATTATACGAAAGAACCTAGAATGGTTATATTTGCGTTACCAGATAAAAATCCTCCCTAGAAATGCCGTGCCTCAAAAAGACCAAAATATTATGTTCAGTTATATCCCCATTTTTATGCAATTGAGCATCGCAATTCTTTAGAGGCTCTCATTGCAGTATGCAAATGCAATTTTGAAGGTTTTGCTGTGGAAACAAAACTCGGTCACACACAAAGGGTATTTTCATAGTATGTAAACGTCACATATCCTTAAACAATCTCCATGCAGTTCCTAAACAGAGCAGCCTCAATATACGGACAAATTCAGCATGGTTTCTTTATTAAATTTAACAACAAAAATATGCAAACCGTATTCAATCATTTGTATATTTCCAAGAAAGAACAGAACAACCTAAGAAGGAAATTTAAATGCAGTAATTGTGTTTTCATGGAAACTCACACGATTTATATTAATTTGACCCCGAAAAAGATGATATTTAAAGAACGATAAGGTACTTCAGGCAAAAACGATGACAACATCGACGCAACTTTCCCCTGCATGGATCTTAATCTCCTAAAGAACATCCAGAAGTTGTAGTATGCTATGTAATCGAGGAGAAACTGAGAGAATAGCGGTATCCGAATTTCCTGTGAAAAGTCCCCGATACTTTAAGTCGTTAAATGAACCGAATAAGCAAGGAGCTGAATAATCAAACTCGAGAGGAGATAGAGAAGCTCCAGCCCGTGAGGTACACTCCAGTGTCTGCACTCTCAGAAATATTCAGGGAATAGACCTGAATAGATAAGGCTGCACTTCCAAAACTCAATTTCAGGGATAATTTACTGAATTTCAGAAAAAAGATCCCTACATGAGAGGATGTTCCCTGAAATTCAGGCAAATTTATCGCCCTGATTAGTAAGTTCTCGACCCTATTCAGGTACGTAAAATCCCCCAAAATTCAGGTACTTTAGCTTTAATTCAGTGATGATATACCTGAATTTCAGGTAATTATCCCTGGATTACAGGTAAAATTCATGAAATTGAGTTGTGGATGTGTAGCCTGATCTATTCAGGATTATTCTCTGAATATTTCTGAGAGTGTGTATTTGAAAGTGTATATAGTAGGGGTATAATCTGATGCCATGAAAATGGTCTCAGCCATAATCCCTGGTCATAGTTCGTCTGACAAAGCCGAGCCGTGACAGAAGACGAATTCACCAGGACGCAGGCAAGCCGAACATTCGTGACAGCAATCTATCTGAACAGCAACCTCTCCGAATATGCCCACATTTGAGCGTCAGGCAATGTGTTGTATATTTCGTCCCCTCTGTTCGTATCCGTGTTTGTTTTGAGTTAAGAGACGCCCCCATGAGTTCCCATGCGGAACTTCAAAGTGTTTACCCTCCAGTGTATTCTCCACATAAACCAGGCCTTCGTTTAAATATTCCGAGACCTCTCGAAACACGCTCGAACGTCGGTCGTTTATTGGCCGCTATTGTTAATGGACGGTTTGAGTACTATCTGTGAAATACACATTTTTCTGCATGGCTGGCACGGAGTATACTGATCTGTATATATGGAGGATGATATTAGCGGGCTAAGGGAATTCCACATTTCATTGAAGAATTCCCCTTAACATATTAACGTGCTTCGCGATATTTCGGCACGATGCCATATCATGATGTCACATTTCTGCCTCATTTCAAATATAAATATAGCCACGAGCGGCAAATCACGATATCCATGTGTATCAGTGATATTAAACCTCTTGGGGCCGTTTCGGGCAATACCCGACTTGGGGACCCATTCGTTCTTCGTCGTCATCTCGAGTATCATATATGAGCATTTTCGCCATCAAAATTAGTTACTTTAAAATCCGTCAAATTTGATTGGTCAATAGTTGCCATATTTGTTCATGAAGCTACTGCATAGGAGGAAGTTCAAGAGCCCAACCCTTTGATCTGTATGCCAAGTGTCGTGACGATCAGTTCAGCGATTCCTCTGGAAAAGATCTTGGATTTTTTTTTATGGAAATTAGGTGAAACTAATATGACCGCCAAACTGATCGATCAATAGCAAAACTGAACACTGCTCGTTTATATACACAACACACACTACCGTTACCATTGTGCCAGACTTTGTTCCATTTCGGCAACTTTCAAATTCGCACCCAATGCGCCCTTCTGGGGCCCGTTCGGACAAACAGTGCAATTGCCAACTTTGAGATATTTTCGTTCTCCATAGAGATGTCAAATAGCATACGTGGTGCCATTTACAATACAGATTTTTAATGGCCTCCGTAGAAGATATTTAATGATTTTGGAATAGGCCTATATCCAAGATGTACAGAACACAGGTTCGCGACTATAAAAGTTAGCTTTGATCTTATCCAATAATACAACTGAGCATTTAATGCGGGATCGACTTTTGACAGAAGTGACGTCATTTACTGCATTTTAACCTTAAAATAATATGATAGCCAATCACTCGTACCTTCCCATCATCCTGTCTCTGGTACAACATTGCCCCAAGTCCGTCATTAGAAGCATCTGTGTGCAGGAGGAACGGCTCTTTGAAGTTGGGATACGCCATAACAGTGGAGTTGCTCAACAGGTCAATCAGGTTTTCAAGAACTCTCTGTTTTTCTGATGTCCATGTTACTTTGGTGCTCGATGGTACCTGGTTGTCGCCTCTTGGTTTCCGTGATGTTTTCTTACTTCCAGGCTTGCTGTCCTACAGCAGGTCATAGAGGGATTTTGCTTGCCAACTGAAGTCTGGAAGGTATTGCAGGTAGTATCCAATGAAACTGAACAGTTTTCTAATATCTCCAGCTGTCGATGGTTTCTGATCTTTCAACTTTTGGACTGCCTCTATGTCCAGTCAGTCAATCCGATATCGCTGTGCTGGTATGATATGGCCTAGTCACATCATGCCTGAACAGGCTGCATTTGGTTGGTGAGTTTCGCACCATGCAACTTTAGTCTCTTCAGGACTGTTGGAACATCTTTCAAGTGCTGTTCATAAGTTTCACTAAACACAATAATGTCATCTAAGTTCCGTAGGGAAATACGACCATGTCCGACAAGACAGGTACTCATAAACCGTTGGCTGGTGCATTTATTAAACCAAAGGAAATCCTAACCCACTCATACAATCCGTCTGGGGTCACAAAGGCAGTGAATTGTCGGCTATCTAGACTGACAAACCCTTGGTGGTAAGCTTTCCCTTGATCCAGTATCGTGAACCAGTGGTTGCCACCATGGCTGCCGAGCGCATTATGAATCTTTGGTATCGGTTGGCGATCAGGGATGGTTTTAGCATTGATCATTCTATAATCAATACATAGCCTCAAGGATCCATCGCGCTTACGGACACATACCATTAACGTGGTGTATGCAGAGGATGACTTCTTTATTCAACCCGACATGTGAGATCTTGTAAATAATCCCGTACCTCTTCCCATAGAGGCCGGGGAGTTGGACTGGGATCTTGTCTGTTAAGTAATGTCCATTCGTAGGTCATGAACACATCCCATATCATCGTCATCCCCTCAGAAAGCGTCGGCTTCTTCACTCAACATCGCTTAGTCTCATGTTCGTGAATGATTTGTTTCAGGCACTTGGGTCTCGGGTAAGTGTACAACTGACTTGACCTATTGTAAAGACCCCAACGCAGTTCTTCCCAGCAATCTAATGACATAATCAGAGGTGTTGCTGAAGCTCACCCCTATCTTATACCTTGTGGAGAGTGACTAGGGTCTCATTCACACATAGTCCTTCTGGCCAAACCTGCTATACACTGGGCTCTACTACAACATAGATGTCCCTGCCCACTATCCCTGTGTGGGCCACACACTTCACAGTGGCTGAACTTCCTTTCGGTATCACAGCGTCTTCTCTACAAACTTTCACTGAACCAATGTCACTGTTTGTGGAGTTGTGCATCAGCTGCACTACTTTCTGGGCTTTTAGCTTACCGATATTAGAGAGAGACATATCCAACGATTGGCAGGCTCCTTGTCTGCCACGAGTCTCAGGGCTGTCATCTCTGAAACCATTGATGTACTGCTGAATAACATTAATAGGATCCATTTCTTGGTTATGGGTTCCAAGGATGGGGATCCTCCAAATGGTATGGTGGTTCCATTAGCTACTGTCAGCCTCAGATTGTCATCTCAACCCAATAATTCCTGTATAGGTTTGATACAGGTGTCAGGTAAGTTTTCATGCAACCATTTCTCAGACATGATACAAACTTGGGATCCAGTGACCCATAGTACCCTAGCCCTAACACCACCTATCTCACTCAGCATGATACATTTCTCCCCCACTAGTTGTGCCAATTTATCTTTATCTTTCGGAGACAATTCAGACTATTCCTCTTAGTCCGCAACGCCCCACAGATTTGATGTATCCCTTCTCATCCAGCTCACCTATCCTTTTACAAATTGTTTTATGATCTCTCCAGTGAGCTTTCTGACAATTTCTAGAGCAATACAGCACAGATATACAAGTTGAACATGACAAAGTGCGAGTTAATGTTCTAAAACAGTAGCAACAAGTGTTCAGGACTGGTTCAACATTGTTCTTGGTCGCAAACAGTCCGATTTGAAATGTTGTAGACTTCCACCCCGGAAACAGTGGCGACATGGTGCCCCATCATTAGTTTTTTTTACAATTATGGCATCCGAATCATCTAGTCCTTCTACTGGGAGGATGCCTGTTGTGATCTGTGTTTTGCTTCGGTTCTTGGCTGGACATCACTCTCTATATCGGCACGAATATCGCGCATTTCGGCAGACCATGGAAACTCTTTCTTTGCCTTGGATGGTGTCACCTCTGGCCTGACTGTTGCCATCGCCTCTTGCGAGAGGCCTTCTTCCGACACAGCGTCCAATCTGGGTTTCTGACGGCCATTTAATCCCATTTTTGTCTGTCTCTCAGTCTCTGTGGACATCACTTCCACCACCTTCTACAGTAGATCTTCATCAGTCACATCCAGATCGTCGAGGACCGGTGACGCGAACATTATTTTCTGACGCAAGTCCATCAAATTTATTACGAAGTATTGAGATTTTTCATTCGCTTTCTGGCCTGCTACCACTAGCTGTGGTATAGTTCGGTGGCGGATTTCTCGTCATAATATAGGCGAAGCATTTCCCTAGCTTTGGCCAGAGTCAAATCATTACATCTTCCAAAATATTTACCAATCCCAACACCAGGGTCTATTCATTTGCGGACTGCTTCAACCACTTCCTTTTCAGTGTAGCCCCGGTCAAAACCTGAATCAGTTTGCCTGATCAGACTGGTAAATGTTAGGCAGTATTTATTATCACAGTCAAGCACTTGGTCGGGGGATTCTGAACTCCCTTCCGTAGATTGCATTCTCCCTTTCAGTGCCCACCACCTGTGCAGACTGCTCTGTGGGCGTTACGGCTCAGGGTGTGTGAGTGAAGGAGGTGGGGGTGTTGAGGCGCGAGGGGAGCCCTGCACCCCAAACATACCCGATATTCGGACACTATACCCATCCCCTACACAAACCTATCTCCACTTATAGCTATAATTGTTTATCACTCCAAAACCTATCCTTCACACACACTCGACAACATCATGGCAGGTCTGGACTACCCAAGGGGAATTCCTGTCAACGTTTCATGGAATGCTCTAGTCTGGACCTGCAGCGAATGCAGCGGGCGTGAATGCTACATTTATACTATGCTATACATTTTTTCCCTAACAGATTCCTAAGTTATGTTTGGACTGTTGAAGGGATAAACTCCCTCACACGGTGCAGCGCGGACAGCGAAGTAGCCACTTGCTAACATTCAGTACAGATAAGCTGATGGCTTACTACATACTTACTAGCTTGGGTCAGTGTCATCGCCCTGTACACTGACTTCTTTATTCAACCCGACGTGTGAGATCTTGTAAATAATCTCGTACCTCTTCCCATAGAGGCCGGGGAGTTGGACTGGGATCTTGTCTGTTAAGTAATGTCCATTCGTAGGTCATGAACACATCCCATATCATCGTCATCCCCTCAGAAAGCGTCGGCTTCTTCACTCAACATCGCTTAGTCTCATGTTCGTGAATGATTTGTTTCAGGCACTTGGGTCTCGGGTAAGTGTACAACTGATTTGACCTATTGTAAAGACCCCAACACAGTTCTTCCCAGCAATCTAATGACATGATCAGAGGTGTTGCTGAAGCTCACCCCTATCTTATACCTTGTGGAGCGTGACTAGGGTCTCATTCACACATAGTCCTTCTGGCCAAACCTGATATATACTGGGATCTACTACAACATAGATGTCCCTGCCCACTATCCCTGTGTGGGCCACACACTTCACAGTGGCTGAACTGCCTTTCGGTATCACAGCGTCTTCTCTACAAACTTTCACTGAACCAATGTCATTGTTTGTGGAGTTGTGCATCAGTTGCACTACTTTCTGGGCTTTTAGCTTACCGATATTAGAGAGAGACATATCCAACGATTGGCAGGCTCCTTGTCTGCCACGAGTCTCAGGGCTGTCATCTCTGAAACCATTGATGTACTGCTGAATAACATTAATAGGATCCATTTCTTGGTTATGGGTTCCAAGGATGGGGATCCTCCAAATGGTATGGTGGTTCCATTAGCTACTGTCAGCCTCAGATTGTCATCTCAACCCAATAATTCCTGTATAGGTTTGATACAGGTGTCAGGTAAGTTTTCATGCAACCATTTCTCAGACATGATACAAACTTGGGATCCAGTGTCCCATAGTACCCTAGCCCTAACACCACCTATCTCACTCAGCATGATACATTTCTCCCCCACTAGTTGTGCCAATTTATCTTTATCTTTCGGAGACAATTCAGACTATTCCTCTTAGTCTGCAAGGCCCCACAGATTTGATGTATCCCTTCTCATCCAGCTCACCTATCCTTTTACAAATTGTTTTATGATCTCTCCAGTGAGCTTTCTGACAATTTCTAGAGCAATACAGCACAGATATACAAGTTGAACATGACAAAGTGCGAGTTAATGTTCTAAAACAGTAGCAACAAGTGTTCAGGACTGGTTCAACATTGTTCTTGGTCGCAAACAGTCCGATTTGAAATGTTGTAGACTTCCACCCCGGAAACAGTGGCGACATGGTGCCCCATCATTAGTTTTTTTTACAATTATGGCATCCGAATCATCTAGTCCTTCTACTGGGAGGATGCCTGTTGTGATCTGTGCTTTGCTTCGGTTCTTGGCTGGATATCACTCTCTATATCGGCACGAATATCGCGCATTTCGGCAGACCATGGAAACTCTTTCTTTGCCTTGGATGGTGTCACCTCTGGCCTGACTGTTGCCATCGCCTCTTGCGAGAGGCCTTCTTCCGACACAGCGTCCAATCTGGGTTTCTGACGGCCATTTAATCCCATTTTTGTCTGTCTCTCAGTCTCTGTGGATATAACTTCCACCACCTTCTACAGTAGATCTTCATCAGTCACATCCAGATCGTCGAGGACCGGTGACGCGAACATTATTTTCTGACGCAAGTCCATCAAATTTATTATGAAGTATTGAGATTTTTCATTCGCTTTCTGGCCTGCTACCACTAGCTGTGGTATAGTTCGGTGGCGGATTTCTCGTCATAATATAGGCGAAGCATTTCCCTAGCTTTGGCCAGAGTCAAATCATTACATCTTCCAAAATATTTACCAATCCCAACACCAGGGCCTATTCATATGCGGACTGCTTCAACCACTTCCTTTTCAGTGTAGCCCCGGTCAAAACCTGAATCAGTTTGCCTGATCAAACTGGTAAATGTTAGGCAGCATTTATTATCACAGTCAAGCACTTGGTCGGGAGATTCTGAACTCCCTTCCGTAGATTGCATTCTCCCTTTCAGTGCCCACCACCTGTGCAGACTGCTATGTGGGCGTTACGGCTCAGGGTGTGTGAGTGAAGGAGGTGGGGGTGTTGAGGCGCGAGGGGAGCCCTGCACCCCAAACATACCCGATATTCGGACACTATACCCATCCCCTACACAAACCTATCCCCACTTGTAGCTATAATTGTTTATCACTCCAAAACCTATCCTTCACACACACTCGACAACATCATGGCAGGTCTGGACTACCCAAGGGGAATTCCTGTCAACGTTTCATGGAATGCTCTAGTCTGGACCTGCAGCGAATGCAGCGGGCGTGAATGCTACATTTATACTATGCTATACATTTTTTCCCTAACAGATTCCTAAGTTATGTTTGGACTGTTGAAGGGATAAACTCCCTCACACGGTGCAGCGCGGACAGCGAAGTAGCCACTTGCTAACATTCAGTACAGATAAGCTGATGGCTTACTACATACTTACTAGCTTGGGTCAGTGTCATC
>JAVTVY010032544.1:0-14971 GCA_036873755.1 Hanleya hanleyi
TTTCTGTCTCACGATGTCGAATACGACGGCAGGGGTCTCTAGGCAATGGGTTGAATTTTGTTGAAAAGTTGTGACTGCACATGTGTGGTGCGCAAGCAAATATGGGGTGAACGTTAGGGCAGCGTCGGACTGGGGTGGGGTGTCGTGGAAGTGCTGTCCATCTGCGCATGCGCAGAGAGAGAATAATGGAAAAGGAGTATTTGAATGGGCGTTTTGGCCTCGAGATGACCCATCCGTGGCCTGAGTGGGTCGTGTGAGGTGTCAGTTTGAAGCACTCGTTGGGCACAGTCCTTCTGAACTGGTGTGTAGTGCAAATGTCGTTCATTTGCGCATGCACAGATAGAGAATAATGGGAAAAGGGCATTTGAATGGTCGAGATGAATGGGCCGCGTGAGTTATCATATTGAAGCACTCGTGACGCAGAGTCAGATTGGAGTAGGGTGTAGTCTGGTTTCATCAATCCGCTTATGAGCAGACAGAGAATATTGGACATTTTCATGGCCGTTTTGAGGTAGAGATGGGCCATCTTTGGCCCGAATGGGCCTTGTGGGGTGTCATAGTAAAGCACTCATGGAGCAACAAATGATAAGTTTGTCCGGTTTCGTCGTTCTGCGCATAACCAGTCTGGCAGTAGTAACAAAAAGGCATTTGAGGTGAGATTTTGGGGTTGAGGCGGAACATCCATTGTCCAAATCGATCGTGTGAGGTGTCCTATGGAAGGACATGCTGTGTAGAAGAAGAAGGAAATCGTTTGGTGCAGTCGATGAGTAGTAGCGAAGGCGGGCATTTTTGGAGCACGCAGTTGTGTATTTGTGCAATTGAGAGGACATATCGCAACCAAATATGGTGTACCTTCTCTCGCATTGAAGATCTCGTGATGTAAACCACGACTTGAGGGACGTGCATGTGCTATGAGACGTCATTGGAGACGCCATCGGCAGTAGCGCATCCTCTAGACATGTCTACACCCCTATGCACTAACCCATAGGGTGTCTTGTGGAAGCTGAACTGTATGCAGAGCAGACACGAGTGTCTTGAACTCAGGCATACTGGTTTTCTTGGGTTGGAGAGAAAGAGGGAGAATTAAGGTTTAACGTCGCGTTCAGCAATATTTCAGCTATATAGCGACGATCAAACAAAAATCTAAGTACTCAAGCCAATAACTTAGTAATCCAACACATTAAACCATATACATATTAAAACTTATGCAATAAACCGATTTCTCTCAAACAACCCAAGACACAGTCCTCCCTCACCCGACTAAAAGATCTTCAAAGTAGTCGCTTGATAAAAAGAATCTCTTGCAATCTTAGCATCTTTACAGACGATAAGAACATGTTTCACTGTGAGATCTTCGTGGCATGGAATACTCCTTGGGACTGGCTCTTTTTCTTTAGTAAATGTTCGTGAGTTAATCGTGCATGACCGATTCTACATCGCTTGATCATGGCTTGATGAAACTTTTCTGACTCTTCAGATGAGTATAGCCTACAGGTTTTTTTTTGAATTCATGAAGTTTGTTATTATTCACAGCATCCCATAAAGATTGAAACAGCTCTCTCACATAAGTACAGGTAGAGGGTCTGAAATCGCTATATGGGATTCCAACAGATCAACCTCATCCTCTAGGTCTGCCTTAGTCATTCTATCAGCCGCAGTATTACCTTTGATGCCAATGTGACTAGGCAACCAACAAAACACAATATCAATCTGTTGATCAAATCTACAGTCATATAATTGTAGAATATTCAAGATGGTGGGATGAGTTGAAGTTCCTCTTTTAATCGCTTGCAGGTATGACAGTGAATCTGAAAATATGACATCTTTTTTCCTTTTAGTGGACCCAATACCTTCCAAAGCGAACAATACAGCTTTTGCTTCTGCAGTGAATATCACACTTTTATCTGGTAGTCGACATGTTTTAGTTTTGGAACTAAAGATAGTAGCACATGCTATTCTCGTTGGGTTGGACAGGATGGGTCTGTTTACCATGGTAGAGTTACCTCCTTTGAAAGTGGCGTCGTTATGGCGTCAGCAGTAGTAGAGAAAACTAAAAAACGATCAAAATAGGGGCGCACTCCACATCAATACGCTAACCTAGCGATCATGTCGACCTTGGGATGCACCATGGAGTTGAGTACATGGCCGTCGTAGGGCAGGGGATATACATAGGAGTTATACCGCATACTTGGGGTCATATTGAATCTCCTGATGGAACGTCAAGGGGGGAAACTTGTGTCGACAAAAATGAAACCCCCTGTTTTGAAAAGGTTCGAACCCGATGAGAGTGGATTAAGGGACACACCAGTACCATCATAACTCCCTAAACACGTGCCTTATCGCATCCGACGCCCGCCTTCTCACCCCAATGACACTCTAACGTTGGGTGATAACGTACACACACACACACACGCACACATACAGCCTCGAACCTAATGTCAAAACGCCTTGACACAGACAGATGAGAGAACATCAAGGATTACAGGTTAACCACACCCAAGCTGTCGAGCTCCGCTGTTCGTGTGTTTACAGTTCTCGTTTGTTGCTCTTTTCCAATCATTAGCTGTCCTTGCCAGTCGCCGACTATTCGTGTGCATCGGGGTCAGAAGGTTTTGGCTCGGATATCCTCTTCGTGTAGTATCTTTTTGTCATGCAGCAGAAGGCATACCTGGGTCACCCAATGGATATCGTGACAAGATGACAGCCCATGCTTTCTCGTCTGCGTAGATTTGCATCAGGGGTCCCAGCTCGACCTGCATCAGTGATAGCGTCGGTGGTTTTTCGTTGGCGTAGGGCACTCAAGACCTCAGATTGGTGTAGTTCATCAATACGCCCTGGGGCCCCGACTCGAGTGTCGGCTAGCTGTAAAGCTTCGGCTGAAATATCTCCGTCGTCGGATTCAAAGTTCACATTTAGCAATGTGAATGCCCTAGTGCTTATGGTGAAACAAGAAATATTGTGTCATGTTAGCATTTTACTGTTCAACTGTGGACGATCGGAGATGGCATGGGTGGCTTCTGATTGGTCAAGACTATTCGGAGATAGGCAGGGTCGGACATCCTATGAGTTCCTTTGGAGTTGTGATTAGGGTACTCACATTGGGGCAGTATTACTTATACTATGCTATTCTATGTTACCAGTATACTGTATTACTACTACTGCTACTATGCTAGGTTATACTACTACTATACTATACTACTCCAATGTGGGTGCGACAATCCATACCGATGAAAACGAAATACACACCAGTCCAGTCGGACTCTTTATAGAGTTGCTTGAATTTCTCATTAAAAATATCTATGTGAAATTTGGCAACACAATATATCAGCAGCATATAGGTATTCCAATGGGTACTAATTGTGCACCCCTGTTGGCTGACCTGTATCTGTTCTCTTATGAATATGACTATATGCAGGCGCTTTCAAAAACCGATCCATTCAAAGCCCGTTCCTTCTCATTCACCAAACGCTATATAGACGATCTTCTCGCTGTGGATAATCGCTATATAAATGACGCAGTGAAGGATATATATCCACCTTCACTGGATTTGAAGGAAACTACAGATAGCCCTACAGGCACATCTTATTTAGATCTCTATCTCTATAAAAATGAAGCGGGCATTCTCTCTCGTCGACTTTATGACAAAAGAGATGATTACAATTTCGACATCGTAAACTATCCCTTTCTGGACAGTAATATTCCAGTGGGACCTGCATATGGCGTATACATATCTCGCTTAGTAGCATTTGCTAGATCCTGTGTTAAATGTGATGATTTTAATCAACGTCACAAAACATTGTTGCAGGAACTTATAAAACAGGGCTATTCCACCAAGCGCCTCCACTCAAAGTTTCTCAAATTTGGCGATACATATCGCATGCTGATAGCAAAATACGAACGTAGCGTGCAAGATCTATGGCGCTACGTTTCGTAACTTGTGTCTAATTCCGCTTAACCCGGGGCTAGGGGCCGTATGAACCCATGTACTTCAAGATCCTCATGGTACTCATATGAACAGTCACAATCAAAGCGTGAATGAGATACATCTTTTTTTTTAGATGACGACTCTATAATGAATATTATGGATTAAGAATACTGATCAGCGATACGGATTTGATATTTTTGGAACATCATGATGTCTTGCCGGCATCATTGAAAACTGTTGACCGCTTCTATCTTGCAGGAAACAAGCCTATGTGTATGTATACTATGACTGTCTTTTTGAATTTGGTGCTAATACTGTTATGTGGAAAATGGAATAGGTCTTTGGATTATGGACGCGGATATTCTCTAATGGACGACGGCTGGATTATGAATGACGGACAAGACGCTTGTAATACAAGTGTTTCAATATGGTACCTCACACGGTCCATTCGGACCACGGATGGTCCATCTCGACTCAAAAACATCCAAATACCCTTTCCCATTACTCACTATCTGCGCATGCGCATATGGACGGCATTCCCCTACAAACCAGTTCAGTCGGACTCTGCCCCACGAGTGCTTCAAACTAGCACTTCACACGACCCATTCGGACCACGGATGGCCCACCGCGAGTCCAATCACCTGTGCAAATGCCCTTTCTCCATTATTCTCTGTCTACGCATGCGGAGATCGGCGGCATTCCAGAACACCCCACCCCAACCCGACGCTGCCCAACGAGTGCTTCAACACGATATTCAACAGGACCCATTCGGACCAAGGATGGCCCACCTCCACCCCAAAACTTCTACCTCTGTTATGCCAGTGTACTACCCATGCGCAGTCAGACCTTTTCAGTAAAAGCCAACCCATGGCCTCGAGATCTCTCCCATCGCATTCTTGAGCGTGAAACAGAAAAATAAGATGCCACACTCTATACTGTCAAGAAAAATGTCCATCAGTGGGTTCCCATTGTGCCTATCAGGTCCCAAGTATATATATATCTGCCATCTAGCACCTGATGCAACTCAGGGTAATTTCAACCGTTCATATTATGTACGGACTCGTGACCGAGTGATCTAGATTCTCGTCCGATCACCGAAATTAAGCGACGTTGGGATTGGCCAAGACTTGGATGGGTACTGGCTGGGCTGAGAAGTGTCCATAGTATCGCTGCGTGTGTGACAATGCATAGGCTATCTCTCGCTGTATGTATGGCTGTAAACCTGAGGGGACAAGATTGAACTCTGTGGTCAGTTGTTCTCCGGACATTCCCAGAGATGATTGGGCCTTACCGAAGATTACCGAACATTCCCGACGATTCCTAGCGAATCAGACAAAGCGAATGGAGATTAATATTGACTGGGAAGTCACATGGACGAGGGACTAATCCACCTGTATAGTCACCCGTGACGTCAAATATACTCGTGATCACAAGTGACATCTTCCCCGGAAGTGACCTTTGACAGGGATGTGACGTCACCGGATGTGACCTCATCCGTGACGTCATCCACAGCTTCATTTACAGCCCCATTCCCTCCAGCACCTCATAAATGCGACAGAATAGAGGTTGTATATACTACTATGTACATGTACAATGAAAGATGCTTAATTACGCATAATAAAATTTAAGGTAAATATTGTTAATACATTGGCGTGCTTTTTCTGCCTTTGTGTATCATATTTGTTGTATCGATAAATGTCACCGGAGAACACTGTTCAGTCGAGTGGATTTGGCGAATGGAATATCTCGATGTATTCTTGTGAACCTCAGCTTACATCGGGCACCATACAATAATTTTTAGATTGAATAACGTGGTTTTCGGGCGATGCAAAAAATACAAAAATAACCTAAGGATTAAAAAGCACCGGGCTGTGTACCAGAAGGTACCGGATTTACAGGTAAAACATGAATAACTTACAAAATCTTTTATCGGACGTCACCAAGGCAGCATCGGAGAGAATACCGGGCGGTGCATAAAGTACCCAGAGAACTGGTACAGAGAAAACTTTAGTTTAGCACATTTAGTCAGAAAACGATAAAAGAAACATACGAAATCTTATATCGAACATCTAACATAAATGCCCGTCTGTGAAAGCGTACTGGACGGTAACAGACAACGGCGTATAACAACTCTATCACGGTAAGAACAAAATGACCTCAGCCAGTTCTATAATTTTCTAACAGTATACCGGGGGAAGCCGACAAGGAAAGATAGGCGGGATGATTCCAAAGCAGACAGATGAGCGTGCGATTAAATGCGTACGCCGGGTACGTCAGAAAATGGCAAATATAAGTTGTTATTAATGTGGGACATACACAATATGGTATAGGACATCACAGGAGAGTGCACTGGACGATATAAAAAGTACCGAGCAGTGTACCGTATAAGAAAACAAACTGGTATGAGAAAACCTGCAGATTTAAGTTCAAATTTACAGTACCGGATGGAGAATGAAGTACCGGACGATATAAGCAAACAAAATGATTTAAACGTCTCAGCCTGATCTGTTAGATGTATATTAGTGGTCGCGCAAGTGTGTTTCTTGAGCTGCGATCAAAACGCGCGCGCTTTTGTAACCACAAGAATTCGCTAGTCGCATTCAATGTTAAGTTATTTCTGTCCTTTACTGCATTGATGGTCTGGTAATAGTTACTAAGGGAATTAGTTTCTTGTGAATAGCAACTTCCTAAATGATTCTGCAAATAAAACGAATCATATAGCAGACTGCAACAGTCTTTCTTCTCATTGTACGGGCATATCAGCTTAGCGGATTAGCTGTTCATTTTATTATAAGCAATGCAAATATTCAGGAGGGTATTTTGCTCATAGTTCGACGTATAGGTCTAGTTTCGAGATGTTCATGTAGGTAGAAAGATATAATCACCGTAAATATTATGGAATTATTTCGAGGTATATTACGTTAGTTGGCAATGGTGGATTGGTCACCAGTAGTAGTGTCTACCCAATCTGAGCCTAATTGACCTCAGAAATTTGCATAATTGTGGAGGTCACGTGGAGGTGACACAGCCAATGAGAAGCGAGTATTTTGACCTCTGACCAAAAAGCTACCTCCAGCACAGGAGAGTTCCAAATTTGCATATCACGTGACCCAGGTCAAAGATGTATTCCTCCGCGGTGATGCGGTCATGTCTGGCGGTGATTCGGTCTGCTTCCGCGGAGAAAAGTAGTCCCTAGATAAAATGGTCCGATGGGGTCGAGTGAGGTATCAAAGTGAAGCTTATGTGAAGGGGCATCTAATGGGCTGGGTGTGGGGTGGTCAAAATGGCGGCCTGTGGGTGGTGGTGGTGGGTTCAAAATGGCGGCCTGTGGGTGGTGGTGGTGGGTTCAAAATGGCGGCCTGTGGGTGGTGGTGGTGGGTTCAAAATGGCGGCCTGTGGGTGGTGATGGTGGGTTCAAAATGGCGGTCTGTGGTGGTGGTGGTCAAAATGGCGGCGCAAGGGAGCAAACGAGGCGGTGGGGAGGTCACGGGGAGAAAAAACCCTCACATTACCCTCAAAAAAACCTCTAAGCCATATAATAATAATAATAAACATAATCTATAGGTGTTGTACCATGTTAATAGCATCAGTCTAGCACCTGTACCACCCTAGGGTCGAGCGTTTATTGTCCCGTGTATCTCCGCAGAAAATCAACAAACAAAATGGCGGCTCCAGGATGGTGTGGGGACGCCCTTTCCACATCATGGCGTCGATCATAGCGCCATCTGCACACACTGACGCAAGGGAGACAACTCGTGTGGCCCAAGGATATGGAAATAGCCGTTTTGGAGCTAGGGGAGTTACTACTGGTCCAGTGGGGTCGAGTGATGTATCAATGTGAAGCCTAGGTGAGGGGCCATCTGATGGGCTGGGTATGGGGTTGAACTAACTAGCGTCATTCTGCGCATGCGCGGTGGCCCAAGGGTATGGAAATAGCCGTGTTGGAGCTAGGGGAGTTACTACTGGTCCATTGGGGTCGAGTGAGGTATCAAAGTGAAGCCTAGGTGAGGGGGCATCTGACTGGACTAGTGGGTTTGAACTAGCGTCATTCTGCGCATGCGCGGTGGCCCAAGGGTATGGAAATAGCCGTGTTGGGAGCTAGCGAAGCCAATAATGGTCCAATGGGGTCGTATGAGGTATCAAAGTGAAGCCTAGGTGAGGAGGCATCTGACTGGATTAGTGGGTTTGAACTAGCGTCATTCTGCGCATGCGCGGTGGCCCAAGGGTATGAACATAGCCGTGTTGGCATGTAGGGGAGTTACTCATGGTCCAATGGGGTCGAGTGAGGTATCAAAGTGAAGCCTATGTGAAGGGGCATCTGACTGGACTAGGAATATCATTCTGTGCATGCGCAGATGCAATGCGGAGCTCTCGTCCAATCAGAAGCGAGTATTTCAAATCCGCCACGGAGCACTCGTCCAATCAGAAGCGAGTATTTTGACCCGGTGCATTATGGGACATATCCAAGATGGCGGCACGTATGTTCAAGATGGCGGCACATCCGGTGTCGAAAACTGGCCATTTCTGTCGGGATGTGGTCACCTAGTGTCGAAAACTGGACCCTGTATGGGTCCCGCTAGACGTGTTGGCGCTAGGGGAGCCACGAATGGTCCAATGGGGTCGAATCGCGAGCGCGCGCGCGAATCCGGGTTTTTCACTAAAACTACCTCCAAACATAGAAGAGTTCATAATGTTTCCTCTTAGACGTCCGTATGTTCAACCGCCGGGGTGTTTTCCCGCCGCGGTTCGCCCCGGCCCCCCAGCGCGAGCGCGCGCGCGAGTTCTCCGGAAGTGCGCGTCATCCCCGGCAGTGCCCCCGCGCGCGCGGGTCAAAAGGTCACCTCCAGGTCAGACGGTTGCGGCATCGCTATAGTCAGAGCTTGAGCACAAAAAAGGGGATTCTAGATGAACCTGGGAAAGATGGGCAGTTCCATTTGGACCAATCAGCGGTCGAGAAAAAAGAGCCAATCAGCGGTCGAGAAAAAGAACCAATCAGCGGTCGAACAATCAGCCAATCGAATTGGGGTACTCACGGTGTGCTTTCGCTGACGTCCGCTCCTACATCTGGGTTCTTGTACACCCGGGTAATGTTTTCTGGACATGGATGGGTTACCTTTGGCTCCATTCTAGGCCACTGATTGGCTAATACGGTGTTCAAAACCAGTTTCATGCATTATGCTCATGAACTTATAGTCATAATCTATACGTGTTGGACGAGTCTCTTCACTCACCGTATACACGTACCTCAATGAAATGCCCGCTCCAAACCTAGACCAAAAACACGTACTTGGTCTGTAGGCTGATTTCATTGGCTCTCTATTTTTACTATAGTGCTCTTGCATTCTAACCTTGATGGGTTACCTAGAACTTATAGTCATAAACATAATCTATACGTGTTGGACGAGTCTTCACTCACCGTATACACGCACCTCAATGAAATGCCCGCTCCAAACCTAGACCAAAAACACGTACTTGGTCTGTAGGCTGATTTCATTGGCTCTCTATTTTTACTATAGTGCTCTTGCATTCTAACATTCATGGGTTACATTTTGGCCCCATCCTACACCACTGATTTCAGTTTGACTGAATCTCCACATTGGGCATTGATGCATTATGAATAAAACACACAAGACAGGGTTTTTGGTGAGATCTCATTTTTTTTATTCAGTGAACAACAACAACGTGAGAACAACCACGTGAAAACTGAAGCCCAGAACAAGGGGCTTGTAATTAATTGAAGCCCAGAACAAGGGGCTTGTACATTGAAGCCCAGAACAAGGGGCTTGTAAACTTAAGCCCAGAACAAGGGGCTTGTAATTAACTTAAGCCCAGAATGGGGCTTGTACATTGAAATGATGGGCGGCCCAGTCATAGACGAGTACATCGCGGTCCTCGGCCTTGAGGTACTCGTCAAACATCTGTACGATGGTAGATAAGGGTCTTCCCCGGCATCGATGGTACAGGAAAAACAGGCAATATTGTCCGCACACGCCACTGGTCAGGCTTTGCAACGTTTGACTGTTCCAACACCACGTCTCTGTGCCTTGATCCATGAAGTCTGTTAAATCGGGATGGAGGGGTGGCAGACCGTACGGGTCAAAGTATTCCCCCTGCTGTTCTGTCAAGTACACGGCCACCCAGTGTTCACCGGGTCGATCCATCGGGTCCGTGTTGAGAACGTAAGCAGCCGGATACATACGGTCTAATGGAAACACATCCCGGGCGAACACCCCTTGAAAGACCCTACGTGTCTCTGGGTCATTCTCCAGCACGGTGGTTATCTGGTCTGTATCCATGTTAGGTGGAGAAGTCACACAGGACGTTGCGCGCCTTGTCCACTTGAATGATGTTGTCAAACTCGGCGTAGCAGATCACATTGACGGTGGTCGCCAGGGCTCGAGCAAAGTGGATTTCCAACCGTAAGTTGCCTTGCTTGGCCAGGGCCAGCTGATGGTCGTTCTCTAAGGTGGGGGTCAGATCGAAACAGAACAACGTGTATCCGTTCGCGTAGTCCTCCTGACTGATCATATTCCCTTCGTCCTGGTTTATTTGACCGGTGGCTGTAAACAGGCTCTGATAGGCTCGAATGAAATTCCTCCGCCCAAAGTTCGGTGTTAAGGCCGTGGCTGGCACCTGTTGTCCATCCACATGCAGGGCCACAAAATTGATGCCGAAATGTTGAAAGTCAAACGGATTCTCTGGGTAGGCTCCGCTGAAACTGGTATTTTCCACACAGGCCAGGATCAATCGCTTGGGTAGTTCCCCCAGGAACAGGTTTTCTTTGTTGGCGCCCATATTTCCAGCAGGCACAGAGAACACTTTGGTTTGCACACGTCGGATAGGGTACTGGGCTGGTTTTGTTTCCAAGGCTTTCATGTGTCCCAATTGAACGACTGGATTCGGTTTCACTTTTCGGACATACAGGACTGCGTCTTGGATGACAATCTTATAGTCCGCTACATGCCCCTCTACGTTAGTGGCCATCAAGGCGAAGGTCGGAGGCGCCCGTATCAGTCGGATTTTGATGGGGATCTTGTTCAAGAGGTACCGGTCTTGCATGAACATGTCTGTGTGCAGTCGACCCATCATATCCACCGAGGCTCTGTTCGCAGTGAAAGCCTTCCGTTTGTTATATCCCCCATTGTCCACCGTGTCCATGTGCTCGGGCGTGTCCTTGTAGAATAAAGCGGTTGTCAGCTGAGATTTTTTAGCCTCTCGGCCATACGAAAACAGTGTCTCGATGTAGGCTCGATAGGGGTACGTGTTGGTGGAGTCACTGATGAGTTTGTCGCTGAGAAAAATATCCACCTGCTAAAACATCGAGTGCAGCCAGAGATTCGTCGGGCCCACCGTTGCAGCTTGGACGATTCTGGTGCCATCCCCACTGACCACCTTGGCTTTCACATACAAGTATGTATTGGCTAAATCCACATAGGCCGTATCCGCATTACTGATGGTGAACTCGATGGGCCCGGTTTCGTTGATGCTGGAGAGCGGGAGATGCTCCACCCATAATCCTTGTTCCACACTGGTCTGTGTGGGCGGCACGGTCCACAAATCAAATTCACTGTTGGTGGAGGGGCAGGACTCGACTGGTGCGTGGTCTCGGTGGGGCAGCTCTTTTATTCCCTACGGTGCGTTGTGCTTTGGCCACCAAGACACCTCCCGCTTCTTTGGCCCGCCGTTTCAAGGATTCTTTGGGTGCCGTACCCCCCAAGACATCACCGGCCACTTGCAGTCCACTGCGTACCGCTTGCTTGCCGATTGCTTTCACCCCACGCGTCACCAAGGGCAGGAACGTTTTGACGATGCTGCCGAGTATGTTCCCCAGTCCATGTCCTCGTTGCATGCGTGTACCGCTAAAGACCGGAAAGCCACCCCCGGCCTGTTGGGCATAATAGTCGGCATAGCTGCGTGCATCGCACTCGTAAGGTACTTTCATTATGCAAAGTGGGGAGCACGTGCCTGTCGAAAATGAAGTGTCAGCACCACTTTTCCTCGTTCGAATGCCACCGGTCGTCCCGTGTCATCTCTTATATCCACCGTGATCGTGTTGATGTCAGTTTGTCGTACGCGAAAGTAGAGCATGTGGGTGAAACTGTGGGTGACTTGACCTCCATACGTCTTTTTAATGGGGACCACCCGTAACAGAGGTGTGTTGATATCGCCCACGATGTGGTTGTCCACCACGTCCGAGTAGACGTAGAGTCCGACTTCATATCCATCGGCATCTCGCCATGGTGTTCGGTGGGACCAGCGAACGTCTTTAGATCGAAACCCAGCATTTGCTGTAGGATAGGACTCAGTACGACACTCGCCTTGCCGGTGACGATAAGCTCTGCCTTGTCGTTGTGTGCGTTGTAATTGAAGTCCACGTGATTCTTGAAGGGATAGGCTTTGATGGGTTTTGAAGTATTCGTCACCCCCCGTAGCGCCTTATAATGCAACAGTCTTGACAGCCCACCCATGAACTCTTTGGGGGTATCGTATTGGCCTTCGGGCAGGGTGAGTCGGGTGTTTTTGCCTTCGTAGGTCACCTCGTACCAGATTTCATTGGCTCGCACGTTGTACCACGAGTAAGGGTATTGGATATCCACGAGGCCCATTCCCACCGGCCAGGAAAATGTAACGGTTGCGGTAACTGGGTGACGTACTTGGCCACGGTGTTGTCAGGAAACACATCCAGCGAACTGTTACTGGGTAGGGTGAGGTGAAACATGGCGACTGAGCTGTCCTGCTGCTGCTGTTGGTTTTAATAGGTGTTCCAGGCCTTGGGCGGTTGTGTCCGGCGTCGTGTTCGTCGCGTTGACTTGCCACGTGTCACGGCTCTGGAGATGTGGGGTGTCCTGATCGAGGGTGGTTTTTTAAAGGTTTGAAAAGAAGGTGCCCGTTGTGGTGGTGGTGGAGTTTTGGGGGGTGACTCCGGTTCCCAGTCGGATTCCCAAGAAGGTTGTGGTGAGAGTCGTGGTGCACGAGTCGGTGATTGCATAAAGGCCCAGCGGTGGGGGTTCCCCACCAATTCCTGTGGTACATGCATGTCTTTCAAGCCTTGAGCGAAGACCTCCCATCCTCGAGGATCCGTGGGCGACCTGCGTTGACGTATCAGATCATTCACTAAATCCGTCATGTGGGTCCCCGGGACCACCTGATTCTGTACCAGGAGTTCGCCTTTATCATTCCAAGTCATGTTAGGATTCTGTTTCATCCGTTGTAATACCAGGCCAGCTTGTTTCTTGAACGATGCAGGTACACTCTTCAGCACTTCGTCTTCCACCCCCTGTGGGGCTGTGGGGGCTACCCCACCCGGCTGTTGGAACGGTGCTGAGGTCGGCGGTCTGTCACGTGGTGGTGGTGGTGGTGGTGGTGGTGCTGTTGCTGGGGTAGAGCGAGTTTTGTATTGGTCCATGAACGTCTTGTACCGTTGAAGCGTCTCATTGTACCGTTGTACTTTCTCACTGTCGCTTAACCCCGGTCTCTGTAAGATCTGTTGCATCTCTCCATCGAGGGTGTTTATGGTCTTCACCGTAGGTGGGACAGGGTAGGGTGATTGGAGGTTTTGCAGGAACCGTGGTTCGACGAGGACCATTTTTTTCGTGTGGTTCATTGTCGGCCGAAGATTCCACCCAATACTGAACCCAACACAGAAGCGGCCAACGGTGCTAAGATGGCCCCGAGAAAGCCGCCTTTCTGTAACACCTTTTTCTTTTGTGCTTGAGGGACCCGCTTATGGACTAAGGTTCGGAGACCTGTCTTATGCTTGGCCAACTTGGTCTTCTGAGCCGGAGTCAGTGGTACGTTGCCTTTTAACAGGTTGTACCCGATCTCACACAGACAGCGTACAAGGTCAGGGTCCGCACCGCGTACAATGGTTCGGACTAACTCGGGCGGGGCCGTCTTCAATACACGGAGCGTGGGAGCGTGCTTCCGTACTCGCGCAGACATCCTGTACAACTAATGCTAGAACCCACAACGCTGCTCTTTTTATCTACCTCATAGACAAAGTCAACCCTGCTGTGGTATTCATTCTTTTTATTATTCCCCATCATCAAACACACAGACCCCAGCTGGTGGTCGGGGGTGGCTTGCTTGAGGTCGAAGAGCATATACCCGTGCTGAGGGGTTGTGGCATCTTTAAAGGCTTCCAACGCAAACGGTGTGCGGCCGGGATACATCTGTCTGGCCAGGTGCAGCAGTTGAGTGGTATCTCTCGGGTTTTTGAAGACCACCAGGTAGTGGGCATTTAAGCTGATGTTCCGATGTTCTTTGTTTTTGCTGAAGAGATTCTGCACAATGTAGATGATGCTGAGCCGTCGATGATGGCTGCCTTTGGTAAAGAGTTGGGTCACCCGCGCATCCGTCTCCGCCATGAGATCATCCAGAACCACCAAGGTGTCGGGTTCCAAATCGGCCAGGTTGGGTAGGCCTTCCACGAACGTGATATGGGGCATTGCTGCATACGCTTCCTGCCATTCTCCGTAACACCACACGACTCGAGCAATGGGTGGGGTGATCATGCTGTCGGCGTGTTGAAGGAGCTTCCTGACGAAGTGCGTTTTGCCGGAACCCGTCGGTCCTGCGATGACGCAAGTGAAGGGATGCTGCCACCCAGGGTCCATGGTTCGAGGTGTATCCGTTGTCGTGGTAACGCGCTCTTGTAAATTTCGTACGAGTGAACTGGAGTGGTGGTGGGTACAACGTCGGTCGTTGTTGTCTGTTCACTGTCAGGGATGATGATGATGGGGGTGGGTACAACGTGGGTCGTCGTTGTCGGTTCACTGTGAGGGATGAAATCCGGTGGGTGTTCAGACGTAGTGGGTGTACTTGGTGTAGGTGTAGAGCTTACACTCGTTGTGGCTTGTACAGGGGGTGTGGTGGTGGTGACTGGGCTCGATACGACTGGTGCTCTCTGTAGACCGGTTTCGCTGGTGGCTGGTGTTCTCAGTTGGTTAAGTAACGTGCTGACATAGGCTACGTCGTAAAACACACCTCCGTACAACACACTCAGCAGGGTTAGCAATAGCACCCCCAAAGCCCACTTGTGCTTTG